>JANAVB010016115.1:0-105175 GCA_029216955.1 Iris pallida | reverse complement strand
ACGGTTGCACTATGGGTGCTAGAAATTGAGTTTTTTCACCCGATGTTTTACATTAAAATGGAGCACAGAGATGTGTTTGAGTGGGAGATGATAATCATAAATGAAGGTGGGCTCATCTAGATCATGCATATAAAATTTGTTTGGAGATAATGGCTAATATCTTGCTGATAAAAATCAAAGCTATTGAAAATATTTTTAAAGTTTAATTTAAAACAGAATATATTATTAAATAATTAACTAAAATTAAATCAAAATAATTCCAAAATTCAGAGTGCTTATATGCTGTGAACTCATGTGCATTGCCTCCTATGTACACAATGAGTCCACATGGCAAAACTTCTCAAGACTTAAGTACTGGGTTCTCCCAAGTACATAAAATAGGTCGACGAGTTCATAACCAACTTTTCCATACACGGACTCTGTCCAGGCACATAAGAAGAAAAATGAGGTCATACATCCTTCTGTTGATCTGCGTGATATGCTTCGGCAGAAACGTAAATCAATGGAAATGTCATCAACACAGTCGTGTCTTCTCAAATACATTTATGTGCAAAGATTGTTATCAACTGCTGTTGCTCAAAGACAGTTGATCAACCTGCTAGGCCATCTATTTTTCAAAGATTGCAACTAAATATGCCAGATTTGTCGTGTCTTCGACGAAAACTTTCTAATAATAAAGATGAGTTAAAGATGGCATCGATTTATGTAACATCAAACTGAGAGAAAATCAAATGTCTTTATCCTCTTCGTCCAGAGGAAGTCAGAGAGCCCTTTCACAAGAGGGTGTTTACCAAAGAACTCATTCTCGATCTAGACATTCTTCTAGTATGCTTCAAGTTCTCGGACAGGAAATGTTGTTATCATGAATGTGGGTAGCAATGTCCTGTCTTTGATCATTCTATCCCGGTCTAAAGACATTATACCCCAGACTTTAGAAGAAGCATTTCTGATGAACCTAGAGACGATGCCATCTCATAATAAGGGTAAAGCAGCACTAATTCTAGTAATGCTTCCCTGCATACTTCTCCATCTGGTGGTCTATATCAACATCTTTGTATGTAATGGGTACTGAAGAAGGCAGTGGTAGTGATCGACAGATAATTGATAACCTTGAGAATATGCTACAAAATGCTATAACGATGATGTAGCAGATGCAGACAACAATCAACATGCAAGCAATCCTACATCAATCTCATCCGCCAACACAATCTCCTGCCGATCAAGATATAATTGGGGTGTCTTTGAACCCTAATCCACCACCGATAGTTGGAAATGTTCCTATGTCAGTAATGCAATAGGAACAATCGATTATCATATAGTCCACTTCTACATATCAGCCAATTGATACTCTAGAATATTCGAGGCATCAATGCTTGATTGGATGATTGAGTGCAAAGGTGGAGCTCCACCAAATGGATATCGTGCCCTTATCATTCAGAATGGATAATCTAGGTTTTTTCTCCAAAGTACAAACCCCAATCACAGATTCCTAATGATAGAGCAGGTTCACCTAGACATTATTTGACATACTTTTACTCTCAGACCGTTCACATACCAAAGAAGATGCACTTTGGTCTAAATTATTTATCGGTACTTATAGAAGCATGGAAAAGAACAAAACGTCCATACGGCTCAACCAAGAGAGAGTCTCATGCGGTTCAGAACTTCATGCGGCTCGAGAGGTTCATGCGGCTCCAATAGCCCCCAACATAGCTATGCGGCTTGGGTAAAAGCCACGTAGCTTTATGCAACTCGTCCCCATAGCTAGAGGCCTCATTTAATGATCTGACACAACTAGGCAGTCCTGACATAAAGATGAAATTGACAGCTCTGACAGAAGGCTGTAATAATGACTCTGACACAAAGGCGCAATCTTCCTAGAGAAACAAAGAAAATCTCTACAGTTGGCACTATCTACCAACTCCAAGGACTCGCTATATGGCTACAACTCTTCATGCGGTTCGAGTATGGAGACTCTCATGCGGTTCGGGCACGACGACTCATATGCGGCTCGAGTATGGAGACGCTCATGCTGTTCGGGTATGACGACTCCATGCGGCCCGAGTATGGAGACGCTCATGCGGTCATATGACGACTCTTTATGCAGATCGGTCATGACGACGCTCATGCGGCGAGTATGATAATTCTTATGCGGTTCAAGTATAGAGACTCTCATACGGTCCAGGCACGATGACTCTCATACGGTTTGAGTGTGATGACTATCATACGGCTCATGAGCATAACAGTTGGGATACGTGGCAGGACACGTGTCAAGAGCCGATCATATCTCAACAATTCAGATCTACTGCAAACAAAGTAATCTCTAGATTGGGTCAAATCCCGATAGCCATAACAAACAGTGGGGACACGTGGCAGAGAATGATTCAGATTTATTCGTTCAGATTTGCGGATCATCATGATGAGATTTTTTGCAATCACATTAATTACTCATAGGATTCGACACAATCTACATTAATGACCCAGATTCATTACATTCAAGATTAATGGCCCAGATTGATTAATCAAGAGGCCGCCGACGTTTTAAGAGGCAATCATTGCGAACCCTAATGATCACCCCACTCTTATAAATAGCAAGGTGCCATTCCCTTGCAGGCAAGAGAAGAGAGACAGACGCATACAGAGAGAGGGCACTACAGAGACATCTAGATCTATTAACAGAGAGCGCAAGGGAGTCTCCCCACACGTCCAAGAGCATTTCTTCACCGGAGCCAAGGCTACGTCTGATCGTCCAAGGAGTAAGGCAGAGCGGCCGTCGCTTTCCCGAGCCTCTACCATCATCCCCAGAAAAACTAAACAATTGTACTTAGATTGCTGTACCTAGGTTTTCGTCCCTAGACTTTCTTTGTACGAGCGAGTTTGTTTGTGAAATAAAAGTCCAGTCCTCCGATATAATTGTTCTGTTCTTTTATAATCAATGGAAAACACGATGGACTCTGCTGGGGACTAACTTCTCTACGGCTGAGGAGTTGGTGACGCAATCAGACGCAGCCAAACTTGGCTCCACTCAACAAATGATGGTCGTCCGGTTCGACCAGCAGTTTGAAGAAATGCTCTCCGACGGGAGCGTTGGCCCGGTCCAGCGGCGAGCCCGCATAATGAAGGCCCGTAAGGAGTGGAGACCCAAAAATTTTGCTCCTCCCCAAGCTACCGAAGAAGTACTCTCTGCCAAGAGGCGAAGGCAACTCTCAGGCGGCCCCACTTCAAGCTGTCCCCAAGTTCGGCAGAGGAAAGCACTACGATGCTGGACTTGTAGGGGCAAAGAGTATTCTACGTGCTCCAGGAAGAAGCCGAACAAGGACACTAGCCGCAGGCTGAACACACATGCGGCCAAGATTGCCAGCCGCATGCATGATGTCCATGCGGCCGAGACTGCCAGCCGGATGCAGAATAGCCATGCGGCCAAGATTTCAGCCGCATGGAGAAGACTTATGCGGCCAAGATTTCCAGCCGCATGGAGAAGACTTATGCGGCCGAGACTTCCAGCCGCATGACGAAATCCCATGCCAGCCATGAGGACTATCGATTCCAGCCGCATGCTGTCTGCTCCACGCGGCTCAGGCTCAGTCTTCGATCGCCTCTCCTATGGTTCTGATCTCTCATGCTTCCGAGAAAATGTCTGACTCTCTGCAGCACCACTTATACTCTTCCTACTATGTGCCCTCATGCACTAGAGTGAAGAAGTCCAGGGCAACGCGAGCTTGGCAAGCTCAGTCCGCTGTCCCGACCTCTGACTATCCGAGCGCTCCACATACTGTTATGCGGGCCTCGGATGAAAGTGTACAGAACCACTCGAGTCCAGCCCCCGGCGGCAAACGGACAAAGTGGTTCCCAAAAGTCTCCCGAAACCCAGGGAGCAAACATGGTCGTCCTCGACCCATCTGACTTTGTGAGGTTATCCTCCACAAACGCAAGGAAAGAGAAGAGGCCTCGGTGAGCAAGGAATCCTCCCACGGACATCACTGCACCCAAGTCATTGTCAACTGCTGCTTTAATAAGGTGGTAGCACAAGCAGACCAACGGTCCGTCTTCCAACGGTTACGACGCCCGAGTTCAGAAGATGAGGCGCTCCTCGTTGCCTCCTGCAATTTTGTCCTGAAGATTTCTGGCAGCGGAAGAGGGAAGAAAACAAATGCCTCCAGCCCAAAGTTTCAACCGGCGTGACCAAGAGACTTTCTTCTAAACGGTTTCTACCACCACTGCAGGAGGAGTTTACCAAGGGACCCGCTCAAATACAAAATTTTCCACACTTGGGGATTCGTCGTCCACACTTGGGGACACGGGAGCTGGGGTAGCACTCCTCCAAATATCTACGAATCCAGTATTCCAAGAGGATAATCCAGATACAGCAAATCTCGACGTCCCCGAGGACGTCCACAACTCTCAAGACGAGGCAAGCTCTGAAGCTGGGGGTACCACCCTTTCTGAGTCCAACCAGAAGAGAACATTCCCACATACCCTGACGACTTCTCCGTGCGAGGGTACGACTCAGAGGGCACGTCCTCTACCGTCCCTTCCACCTCTCATCACATAAGGACGGTATTCACGACGGACAGCAACCAAGAGGGTCCCAGTGATCGCCAACACATCGATACTATGGAGGCCATACTGCATGCTTTGGTTAAGTCTGTGGACGAGATCAAGGCGGCCATTCCCACTCTGTAAGAAGGATACCTAGCCAAACAAGCGTAGGTCCCGCGGTCAATACAGACTCAAACTCAGCTGCGCCAAACCCGGGCGATAATCCTCCTGAAATATCGGCCCCCACCGCTGTAGACAAAGCCAGGGAGGCAAGAAGAGAGGTCCAAGAGCTCCGAGACATGTTTCAAGCCCGAAAAACATTCCAGGACCTCAGGGTACGACAACCGTATCCTGTCGCATGGAGAGATGTTCCTTCCCACCAAAGTATAAACCATTCCACATCAATCCATGATGGGAAGACATCGGCAAGCAGATACATCACCTACTTCGAAGTCACAACCGACTATCTGCCCCATGACGATGCCATCTTTACGCGATTGTTCATCGGAGCCTTGGAAGGGGTCGCCTTCGACTGGTACCGCAACTTGTCGGATAATTGTATCCACTCCTTCACCGGCTTTAAGCACATATTCCTAGAGCGATTCTATGAGGTAGGACAAGACGTGACAATGTCCACTCTCATAGATGTTATTCAGGAAGAAAAGGAGCTAACAAGAAATTACATCGAGCGGTTTTGCCAAACCGCGATGATGCTGCCTTCCGGCAACCCTGATTCCTCCATGATTGAAATTTGCCAAAAGAGACTGCTTCCCACAATCAGCCTCTGGATGGGCGAAAGTCAATTCAGGATTGGAAGACGTTCATCATCAGTGCCACTAGCACATAAGAAGGTGAAGAAAGCCCGCCAACTGGGATTGCACATCTCGGAAGGAGAAGACAAGGGAAAACGGCCTAACGTCAACAATAGCAACGGTGGTAATCCCTCCAGCAACCGAGACAACAAGGGCATGCAGGCTATGGTGGCCGACACAGCCCCAAAGCCCGAACCAAAGTCGGCAGAAAAGCAGTGGCCTCAGATGACCTATTCCTTCGAGGACGGCCATGTCAAGCCCATCTTAGACATGCTCATCCAAGGAGGACGAATTCAGCTCCCTCCTCCCAGGCGCGAGCCCCGTCCTGCAGATATGGAGAGTCCCAAGTACTGCCATTACCATCGCTATGTTCACTATGCTACACAAGATTGCTATCAGCTGAAGCGATACATCCAACATCTCATCGATTGTAATGCCCTAGCCATTGATTTCGAAGAGGTTACCGTGGCGGCCAACATGGTGTCAGTACAATTTGGCAGCTTCCCTCCGACAAAGACTCAAGATGGAGTAGTACCCGTCTCCAGAGCAAATATGGAGGTCTCTAACCTTCCACCTCCTCGAGACCAAGCTGCGGGTCTAGTGCCCCCTACTACATGATCATCGTACCGCAAAAGGCTGTTAAAGGTCAAGCTCTAGCAGACTTTTTAGCAGCTCATCCAGGTTCGGAGTCAACCAAAATAGACGAAGAGATTCCAGACGAGGTCGCTAATTCAAACATGGCCTCCCATGATACCGTATGGCGAATGTTCTTCGATGGCGCTGCTTGAACCGGGCCCAAGGGCAACATCGTCGCTGGATTCAGAATAGTACTGGTTTCTCCCACCGGGTTGGTGATCAATCGTACGTATTCCCTCACAGAGCCCTGTTCAAACAACATGGCCGAGTACAACGCCTTGGTCATTGGCCTCCGACTCGCAAAAGAGCTGGGGGTAGAGCACCATGAAGCATACGGTAATTTGCAGCTAATCGTCAACCAGATCCGGGGCTCATACGAGGTTCGCCATGAGGACATGATCCCTACCATCAAATAGCAACTGACATCATCTCGTCCCTAGAGGGGTTCTTCATAGAGCACGTTCCCAGGCTCCAGAATATTGAATCCGATGCCCTAGCAGACCTTGCGCTTCCTTAGCAGTTCTGAATCACGCTCATCATCTGGTTGACATCATAGGCCGTGAGTTGGTCTGTCCCAGGAATAATGTTCAGTATGCTGAGAGTTACTCTGCTCTGACAGTTGACGAAGCACCAGACTGGAGACAACCATTCATTGACTTCATGGTCTATGCATCCTGCCAGAAATTTGAAGGAGGCCACTTCTATTAGAAGACGTTCCCTCAGATTCTTCTACGATACAGAGACGAAAATACTATATCGACGATCCTACAATGGATTACTGCTTCGATGTCTATCAAATACAGAAGCCGAAGAAGCCGTGCGTGAAGCTCACGATGGTGTCTGTAGGGCCCATCAGCCTGGCCCAAAACTATAAGATTGCCTTCGCCGAATGGGCTACTACTGGCCCACGATGGTTGCAGAAGCGATAGACTATGTAAGAAAATGCAAAGCCTGTCAAGTCCACACAGATTTTATCTACCAGCCATCCGAGTTTCTACATCCGACAGTGGCATCCTGGCCATTCGAAGCATGGGAATGGACATTATTGGTCCAATCACTCCGCCTTCGTCCCGAGGACATCGCTTCATACTCGCAATCATAGATTACTTCTCCAATGGGCGGAGCTATTCCGCTAGCAGAAGTGAAGACTTCAAATGTGATCAGCTTCCTCAAGCATCACGTTATCTACCGCTTTGGACTGCCCCGAAGGATCATCCACGATAATGGTCCGCAGTTCGTAAGCCACACCTTCTATCGATTTTACGACAAACATCGCATCCAGAATACTGCTTCAATGCCATACAACCCAGCGACTAATGGTCTGGCTGAAGCATTCAAGAAAACAATCATCAAGCTTCTCAAGAAATTTGTGTCATCAAACAAACGCGACTGGAATGAAAAGCTCGACGAATGCTTATGGACGTACCGTACCACAGTACGGACTGCCACCGGGAACACAACCTTTTCCCTGGTATACGGGAGTGAGGCAGTTCTCCTAGTGGAGACTCAGATTCCTTTACTCTGCGTCGCTTCACCTATCGGTTGATGACAGATGATAATCACCATCGCCGACTACAAGAATTAGAAGCCCTAGATGAAAAGTGCCTATTAGCTCAACAACGAATCGAGCTGTACCAGGCACGTATCTCCGGAGCCTTCAACAAGAAGGTTAAAATCAGAACATTCCAGGTGGGCGACCTCGTCTGGCAGTTCGGAGGCCGATGGTAATGATTCACAAAACCGTCGGCAAGTTCCAGCCAAAGTGGGAAGGCCCGTTCATTATCGATGCTGTATTCTCCAATGGAGCTTACCGCCTCGCAAAACAAAATGGATACTTGCTCATGTTGTCCATCAACGGCAAGTTCCTAAAGAAATACTATATCTGAAACGACATCCTCCAAGGTGATGAGTTACGTACCCGCTGGTACCGCTGAACTCACATCCCGAATATAAATCTTCCAGAATGACGAGTTACGTACCCGCTGGTACCGCTGAACTCACGTCCCGACTACAAATCTTCTAGAATGACGAGTTATGTACCCGCTGGTAGCGCTGAACTCACATCCCAACTACAAATCTTCCAGAATGACGAGTTACGTACCGCTGGTACCGCTGAACTCACATCCCGACTACAAATCTGCCAAAGTGATGAGTCATGTACTCTTTCGTACCGCTGAACTCACAGGCTGACTCCAAATCTCCCAGATTGTCGAGTTATGTACCTACAGGTACCACTGAACTTACATCCTGGCCACTACAGATAAATCCATATCACATCTTTTAGGTAGTAAGTCATGTACGATTATACCTCTGAACTTTCTTCCCAAAAGGAGCTTCCCCCTTACGATCTAATACCCGCACTTTCAGTGCACAAAAAGGGTAACCGATCCACAAATTCTCCAAAACGACCACGTCAATGTTACCTCTGATCGTCTCACTTCCACCAAAAACAAACCGCCCCCTTGCATAGAACTTCCATGTCCTTATTACCTCTGAGTTGTTCTGTATTCCCTTCATGGAGCCCCTCTGCCATGTCCTCCTTACCTCTGAGTGGGAAGGCTCCATCGAAGAAACCTTCATATTTACCATGTCCTCATTACCTCTGAGTAAGTATGTTGGTTCTCCCTCGACCTATTTTCTGTACCAAAAAAAAACCAGGGTATGCCAAGCATAATAGGCCCACAAATGTCCACTGTTGACCACAAATAATGTACTAAGTTTTCTAGTATAAGTCCCTCACTTCTCATCATGTCCCGGGGGCCCAGCTGCCCCATGGCAATCTTTCTCCCGATACCAGGAACGTCCATAGCCACCTGACTGTGGATTTGTTCCAAGTATCCCCATCAACTTGTTATCTGTACCTAAAATCAAGGTATGCCAAGGGTAACAAGTCCACAAACAGTTCCCTAATGGGGTAAATACTACAAACAGAATAAGCAGCACAAATAAAGGGTAGAATAAAGTATACTCTTTTATTTGTAAGGCAAAAGGTACTACAGGTTCTTGGGACTACATCCCACTCAAGAAAGGAAAGCAACAAAAGCAAAAAGAAGGAAAAAAGTCGACTATTGTCCGGCAATACATAATGCCCTGAGACGTCCCTCAATAAGGCAGTCGACCTCTCAAACCGCTGTTTGGCCCGACGCTCGGCCTCCTAAGTCAGCAGCACTTCATCTTCCAGAGGTGCGTGAGCCCGCCAGCCCTCCTCAAATTTCTTCAGAGTGCGTTATAGATTGACAGAAGCTCTGGAAATCCTTTCGGCATCCTGAACAATCAGCTCCTTGTCGGCACGAGAAGCTTCAAGCTCAGACTCCAAGAAGGCTAGCCACTTCTGAAGTTTGAGAATCTGCTCCCTGGTAGCGATTACCCCTGAGAAGCGGCCGCCTCCCGAGCCCTGCAAACCTCGCTCCGGTTGCTCAGCTGGTCGTACAGAAGAGACAGGTCGCCAAGGTCCTTTGTTATAGCCGTCTTAGATGTATCTCGTGTGAGCCTTATCTTCTCCAAGGCTATGGTGAGAAACTCCCGCTCCTGATTAATTGCTGCAGACAGATCAGCTTGTCGCAGCACTTGAAACTGGGCCACAAGCTGATCAGCCTCCAACAGCTTGGGCTCCAGGAGTGCAGCTATCCCTTCCCCACCAGGAAGGGTTTTAAGAATGTTAATTTGGCCTTGGGCGCATTATCGGGCCAAAACGAAAGGGGTCCCCCGCTCCACAGCAGCGTCTATCCCTCTCCAAATGGTGATAGAAACTATCAACCACATCCTGCGATACCTCGTCCAGAACCTCTGCAGAAGACGGTGTCAAAGGAAGTGTGGCCGGTAGGGTCGAAGAAGACGCAACAGAACTTGCCGTCCCTGCCACAAGGGAAACGAATTCTGAGCGGATGGACGCTTGAACAACGGCCAATTCCTCTTCCACGGCCCAAATAATATGGATACTCGGTAAAGCTGAGAGGTCAACCCCCAAAGTCATACGAGCAGGGGAAGATACAGGGACCATTGCTCCCTGTCCGGGCGGTGCCGCCATATGACCTCCCGAACTCGATCCGGCGGGAGGCCCCTCAAGACGAACCGGAAGAGGAGGGGGCAGGCTCCCCTCTGCCAGATCCCCTCTGGCAGAGCCTACCATAACAATGTCCGTCATCGATACTGAAAAGGCAGGACCTGTATGTCTAGAGCAACCATCAATCAGTCTAACCCGAATTATGTGATGATAGAGTGAATAGGCCTCCTCATTAGTCAAATTTTGGCTTATCTTACCAAGGAAGGAGTGCGGAGGCTGAGGTTCGTCCACAACCACCATAGTCCCCTCACCAGTACCCCCCAAACCAAACTCGGCTACCTCTCCTGTCCCAGCCACCCCGGGGGGAGGTACGGTTCGATCACCATCGCCTTGATGAAGTTTAGCGGTTTTGGGGACAGGTTCATCGGAGCCCCCGTCGTCTCGAGTCGCGACCTCAGCAACCTGAGATTCCTCTTCTTCTGACACCTACGAGAGGGAAGGAAAATGATTAGGATCAAAGCTAGAAGAAACGAAGAACTAAATAGAGATGGTAGTGACTCGTTTTACCTCCGAAGCGGGGTTAACTTCCTCGCCTCTCTTCCTTATAGTTAGCTTGCGATATCTGGTCGCAGCCAGTTTCCGGGAGTGAGGAATACTACCAATAGGGGAGATTTGCCTGCTATGCTTCCGTACAGGACCAGGTGCAACAGGTGGCTGATCCGCCACCACCTCATCTGACAAAATAGGCGGCTGATCCCCCCCAACATCTTCCACTGTGAGGGAAGAGTTATCTTCGTCATGCACGTTATCCTCATCACCCGCACTAGTGGAGTCCAATCTGGCATCTCGACTATGTTCTTCTTTCTCTTCCTCATCTTGGCCCCCTGGGACTTCTCGTCCACGCCAGTACCAACAATAAAACTGGCACCCGGGTTAAAACCGACGGGGAGCTTGTTTGCCATAACATGGTATAGGGCCGCCATATACAGAATCTCTACCGACGCCTCAATATCAGGAACCGAGAAAGTGGTACGGGTGTGGAACGTATCATAGTAGTGCCAGGCCCTGATACCGTCAAGAAGGCTACCTTCAAAACCCAGACAAGAGCTGGGACTGTCCAAAAAAAGCTGGCTGTACCCAAACTGTCGGGCAAACCTGCTGGGCAGGTAAGGCTCCAGGAAAACAGCATTACGGTTGCGGTATACCAAGTGGGCGGGGCGGATGTTATGTAACCACAGAAGCATCTGGCCTTCTAGAAGCCGAGGAGGCCCAATACCGTCAAGATGTACGTCCGCTATTTCCTCAACAGTGAAACGAGGAACGGATACGAAAAAGTCATACCTATCTGCTCTCGCCAGCACCATTCGGCAGGCGCACATGGTCTCGTACTCCTAAGACTTGTTACGATAACGAAAGATAAAAGCGTCATCGGCGATCACGCCATCTTCGGAACCCGGTCTCATCAAAGACGGACAGTGCATCAGCAGCCATCCCATCAGATAATGATAGGGCAGCTCAGTCCGTTCAAAGTCTTTTGTCACATCGCGGGCAACGACCTTGGACATGAAAGTAAGGAGGCCACGGTGTAGGCTGCATACCATGGCCGGGAGAAGAGCTAGTTTGACTCCAAAAACTAGCTTCACAGCTGGGAGGATAAAATTACGACTGATCCTCTCAATAGAACCAGCTCCTCTCGAGACTACACAATTCCGCAGCCATACCATCAAAAATCCTGCCAGAAGTGCCTTCTCCGACAGCTCTTGGGTATCCTGATAAAAATAACCAAGAGAGTCGGTTTGACTCCCAAACCTGTCATTGGTAGTGGTCACCCTCTTGACCGACGACATCAAGGCTTGAACCGCCTTTCGGGATTGAGGACTTCGGGAAGTAACCCGGCCTGAGGCACCTATCGAGAAGAAATAGCTTATCCAGGCCTTAGTGTGGGGAGCATTCCCTTCCGAGCTCCTATCCTTCTTGGCTACCTGTTGGCACGCACTATGGTGGCACAATATCTCCTGATAAATAGCCACGAAGCCCGGATACCGTTCCTCCAGCTCCACAAACTCCTCATTCGTAGGAGTGTACACCTCAAAAGATTCATCCCCCCAAGGAAGCTTAGAGACCACGTGCATCTCATGGAGTGCAAGCCCCATTTCCTCTACAGGTGTAGAAGGTTCCCGTACGGCAGTTGTACATCTTCAGCAAAGCCATGAATAATTTTTTGTTTATGGGCAAGCCATGGCTGGTACCCCGAATAGCGTGATAAAGACCAAGCTCACGCAGAAGAGTCTCGTACTTTTGCGAGATCCACATAGACAAATTGATCCATGGGGGATGGGGTGTATCCAACACGGGAGCGCCAACCGACCGATTGGATAGGAGCCTTTCCGAGCAAGCTGGTTCAGGAAAGTGTCGGCTGCAGAGAACGTGAAATTGGGACCCGGCACATTCAAGAAAGTGTCTAGAGCCAATCCCATTACATAACGGCTGGCGTGCACCTTGCCCGCACATACTGACTTCATACTGTTGTTATAATGGATGTCGCCCACAAACATCCCATTCCGGGTCGGGGTCAAAGACTCTTCCATCTTCCTGTCCAGCGGGAGCATATTAAACCAAGATAGTGGAAAGTGACGCTCCATTTGAGGGATGCGGATCACCATCCCGTTAGAGATAAAGCTCCAATTCTCTGACACATCCAGAACTTGACTGTTCTTCACAGTCAAGGCGTCTCCAAAGAAGAACGCAGGCTTCAGGTATTTCCCTTCCAATTTCCCCGAGTTCAACCGCGCCAGAGGCTCGTCACTAGGCAACTGGTCCGCCACATACCGAACTATCTGGTCGTACCTATTGCCTATAGAGGCTTGGGCACGACCCACAAGAGGTTCCCCCGCAGCATTAACTGAAAAATTTACTGAAAAAACATAAAAAACAAAGTCAGGAGATAGCCATAAAATATTTAGAGTTCATGCGGCTCTGATTAAACGAGTCCTTATGCGGCTCGCTTTTTCACAGAGTACATGCGGCTCTGTTTAAAAGAGTTCTTATGCGGCTCACTTATTTACAGAGTACATGCGGCTCTGATTAAACGAGTCCTTATGTGGCTGGGCTCTTTCAAAGTACGTACGGCTCGGGTCAGACGAGTCCTCATGTGACTCTGTTTAGATGGGTTTGTATGCGGTTCTGATTTGTGAAATACTATGCGGCTCAGTCATTCTCATGCGGCTCGAACATAGGGCATATCCCATGTGGCTCGGACATGAGACGTACATGCAACACACATAAAGATGAAGGCTCGCACATAGAGCATGCGACGTAGCCACAACAGTTAGGGTGTCAAGCTCATACAACATCCTTACCAGCAATGGTGGGGTGGACGTCGGGTGAACTACGGGCACGTCGACTGGCGGAGGAGCTGCCATATTCGTCGCCGCAGACGAAGAAGAAGCAGCTTTCTTACCCTTCGCCGCCGCAGCTGACGAAGACGATACCTTTTTACCCTTCGTCGCAATAGTCTTCTCGGGAGCCATTGGCGATCGAAAGAGAGGATGACAATTAGGGCAGGAAGGGCTCGAATTGAAAGAGAAAGTAAAGACTTTTCTTCTTCTAGACTCTCCTATTTATATGCGGACAAAGGAAGGGGGCACGTGGACCGATGGAAACGCTTCGAGTCGTGTGCTGAACCGACTCCTAGAATTTTGCCCCCTCTCATAAAGGAGATTCATTGTAGAAAAGAAGATCTAAATATTTAATGAGCCGACTCTTGGGACTCCTCGCCAAAGACGGCTCAAAATCAAAAACACAAATCAAAAAAGCAATTAATGATGCCCACGTGGCAAAGAGGAGCCTATACGGCCACACAGCTCATGCGGCCAGACAGTCCATGCGGCTCGAACATCCATACAGCTAGGAAGTCCATACGGACAGAACAAACCTTTGTGGCCATGCTTCTTATTCAAAGTATTTTAATTTTGCAAATTGAAAACTTTGAAGGGGGTCTTGTAGAAGCATGGAAAAGAACAGAAACGTCCATGCAGCTCAACCAAGAGAGTCTCATGTGGTTCAGAACTTCATGCGGCTCGAGAGGTTCATACGGCTCCAATAGCCCCCAACATAGCTATGTGGCTTGGGTAAAATCCACGTGGCTTTATGCAACTCATCCCCATAGCTAGAGGCCTCATTTAATGCTCTGACACAACTAGGCAGTCCTGACATAAAGATGAAATTGATAGCTCTGACAGAAGGCTGTAATGATGACTCTGACACAAAGGAGCGATCTTCCTAGAGAAACAAAGAAAATCTCTACAGTTGGCAATATCCACCAACTCCAAGGACTCGCTATATGGCTACAACTCTTCATGCGGTTCAAGTATGGAGACTCTCATGCGGTTCGGGCACGACGACTCGCATGCGGCTCGAGTATGGAGACGCTCATGCGGTTCGGGCACGACGACTCTCATGCGGCCCGAGTATGGAGACGCTCATGCAGCTCGGTCATGACGACTCTTCATGCGGATCGGTCATGACGACGCTCATGTGGCTCGAGTATGATGATTCTCATGCGGTTCAAGTATAGAGACTCTCATGCGGTCCAGGCACGACGACTCTCATACGGTTTGAGTGTGATGACTATCATGCGACTCATGAGCATAACAGTTGGGATACGTAGCAGGACACGTGTCAAAAGCCAATTATATCTTAATAATTCAGATCTACTGCAATCAAAGTAATCTCTAGATTGGGTCAAATCCCGATAGCCATAACAAACAGTGGGGACATGTGGCAGAGAATGATTCAGATTTATTCATTCAGATTTGCGAATCATCATGATACAGATTTGTTGCAATCAGCATTAATTACTCATAGGATTCGGCACAATCTATATTGACCCAGATTCATTACATTCAATATTAATGGCTCAGATTGATTAATCAAGAGGCCGCCGATGTTTTGAAGAGAGGCAATCATTGCGAACCCTAATGATCACCCTACTCTTATAAATAGTAAGGTGTTATTCCCTTGCAGGCAGAGAGAAGAGAGACAGACGCATACAGAGAGAGGGCACTACAGAGACATCCAGAGATCTATCAACCGAGAGCACAAGGGAGTCTTCCCACACGCCCAAGAGCATTTCTTCACCGGAGCCAAGGCTACGTCTGATCGTCTAAGGAGTAAGGCAGAGCGGCCATCGCTTTCCCGAGCCTCTACCGTCACCCTCCAGAAAAACTAAACAATTGTACTTAGATTGCTGTACCAAGGTTTTCGTCCCTAGGCTTTCTTTGTACGAGCGAGTTTGTATTGTGAAGTAAAAGTCCAGTCCTCCGATATAATTGTTCTGTTCTTTTTAATCAATGGTAAACAGTACTGTGAAGGGAGTGACTTTCGAATGGTTTTGTAATTGTTTGTCATTGATTGTCATAAAACAGAACAGTTTTTTAGGAGGACTGAACTTTAACTCACAATTACAAACTCGCTTGTACAAAAGAGAGCCTAGGAATAAAACCTAGGAAAAGCAATCTAAGTACAATTGTTTAGTTTTGATTCTGGGGGGTGACGGTAGAGGCTCGGGAAAGTGCTATCAACTCTGCCTTACTCCTTGGACGATCGAACGCAACCTCGGCTCTGGTGAAGAAATGTCTCTCTGCCTGGGTGTGTGTATCTCTCTGTATGTCTCTGTGTGTCCCTCTGTGTGTGTACAAGGGAATATCATCTTGCTATTTATAGGAATTTATGAGTAATGGGGGTGTGTAGCCATGTTGCTAATTTTGGGCCACATTCTTGTAACTGTGCCTCGAGAAGTGGACAGCTGGGGATTGGTTAAGATTGATCATGATCTGCTTGTTGCACTAAATCCAAATTGTTAAGACTTGGTCAATTTCTGCCACGTGTCTAAACTGATACTCTGTCACGAGCCGTATGAATGATGCATCCTGGCTGAGCCGCATGAAGGACTGTCCCATAGTCGAGCCAAATGAAGAATGTATCCTGGCTAAGCCGCATGAAGGACTGTCCCATAGCCGAGCCGCATGAAAAGTCTCTCATGACTGGGCCGCATGAAGGTTGTCTCATAACCGAGCCGCATGAAGGACGTTTCATAACTGAGCCGCATGAGAGTTGTCTCATAACCGAGCCACATGAGAGTGGCCTCATGACCGAGCCGCATGAGAGTGGTCTCATGACTGAGCCGCATGAGACTGGTCTCATGACTGAGCCGTATGAAGGTCGCATAGGCGATCCGCATAAAGAATCTTCTTTGGAATTTGTGAACTGTGCCAGATATCATGATAATTTTCTTGTCTTTTTAGGAGCATGTCACGTCTTGTCTTTATGTCAGAGCCATCATCTCTGTCAGAGCTGTCGTCTTTATGTCAGAGTAATTATGGCCAGCTGCTTAGGTTGATTTCGAACCACATAAGGTTCCCCCTTTGCTTTTGGGCCGCATGAAGCTTTCTGGGTTTTGAGCCACATGAAGCTTCTCTAGATTTTTTGAGCCGCATAAAAAATCCTCATGGGCCGCATGGAGCTTTCTGGGTTTTGAACCGCATGAGACTCCATGTTGATTTTGAGCCGCATAGAGAATCCCTTTCTTTCCTTGCGCCTGTGAAGGATCACATCTCGGAAGTCAAGGACATCTCGATCAACCTTTGTACTCGCTTTATGGGCCCGGGTATCCCGAGCACACGAGTACGTAGGTATCCTGTTTGCTCCCTGATGCGAGGCTAGTAAAAGCACTTGCCCTCGATCTTTGTTGGGAGACTCTTGAGAACTACCCTGTCCGTTTGCCGCTGGGTGCTAATACGGGTAGTTCTGTACAACTTTCCATCAGAGGCACGCTTAACAGTTAACGGGACGCTTTGATGGTCAGAGGTTGGGACAGCTGACTGAGCTCGACGAGCCCGCACTGCCCTACACTTCTTCGACTTAGCACCCGAAGGTGCGTAGTAGGAAGAGTCCAAGTTGGAAGGAGGGAAGAGAAGTTGGTGCCCTTTTCAAAGGAGGCAAGGGGGCTCTATTTATAGAATGGAGTGAGCCCTTTCTTCTTCTCCTGTCCGATGTGGGACTAAAAGCAATATTTTCCATGCTTCATAAGACCCCTTCAAAGTTTTCAAATTGTAAATATGGAATACTTTGAATAAGAAGCATAGAAAGTAGAGTTGTTTTGGTGTGGCAATCCTATCAGAGGTAGCATGGACCTGATAGGTTTGGGTACTTTCGCTGGAGATTTTTTGTGGACTTATCATCCTTGGTGTACCTTGGTTTTAGGTACGGATAATAAGTTGAGAGAGGGAACCATCATATTTACTCAGAGGTGGTGAGAACGTGGTAAATATTGGGTTGATGGTAATGAGGACGTGGTGGGAGTGGACTCAGTTGAGGATACATAGAACAACTCAGAGGTAATATGGACGTGGAAGTTCTACGTAACAGGTAATGAATGCCACGGAACAACTAGGTTCCAGAAACATATAATTATAAAAAAGGGGTGCATGTACTAGAGGACCTAATGCAGCATTTGTGGTCAACAGTGGACATTTGTGGACCTATTATCCTTTTTGTGTACTGGCGGTGCGAGTACGGATAATAAGTGGAGAGAAAACTAACATATTTACTCAGAGGTAATGAGGACGTGGTAAATATGGTCTAAAGTAGAGCCTTCCTACTCAGAGGTAATGAGGACGTGGTAGGAGTGGGACTAATGAGGATATACAGAACAACTCAGAGGTGCTATAAACGTGGAAGTTCTATGTATTGGGTGGTTTGTTTGTGATGGACGGAAAAACAACTCAGAGGTAATATGGACGTGGTTGTTTTTTCGTTGGGGAATTTTGTGGACCTATTACCTTTTTGTGCACTGGTTGTGCGAGTAATAGATACGAATGATATTTTGTGGATCTACTACTCATTGGTACACCGGTGGTGCGAGTAATAGATTAGATAATTTTTATGGACTTATTACCATTTTTGTGTACTGACGATACGAGTACTAATAATAAGTGGAGAGAAAACCAATATATTTACTCAGAGGTAATGAGGACGTGGTAAATATGGGTCAAAACAAAGCCTACCTACTCAGAGGTATTGAGGACATGGTAGGAGTAGGCCAAATGGGGATACACAGAACAACTCAGAGGTGTTATCAACGTGGAAGTTCTATGTATTGGGTGATTTGTTTGTGATGGATGGAAAAACAACTCAGAGGTAATATGGACATGGTTGTTTTTCCCGTTGGAGAATTTTGTGGACCTATTGCCTTTTGTGCATATGGAAATGCGAGCAAATAGATTCAAATAATATTTTGTGGCCCTACTACTCTTTGGTACACCGATGGTACGAGTAATAGATTAGGATAACTTTCATGGACCTATTACCCTTCTGCGCACTGGTGGTACGGGTAATAGATTAGGATAAGTTTTGTGGACCTATCACCCTTCTGCGCACTAGTGGTGCGGGTAATAGATTTGAAGGAGATTCCGGTGGGGAAAAGCATTTGGGGTGAAAGTTCAGAGGTATGATCATACATGACTTGCTACCCAGGGATGTGATATGAATCCACTCGGAACGGTCAGAGAGTAAATTCAGCGGTACCTGAGGGTACATAACTCAACAATCTGGGAGATTTGGGGTCAGAGTGTAAGTTCAGCGGTACCAGAGGGTACATAACTCACAATCTGAGAGATAGTTAGATGATATTGTTTAGTTATAATTTTTCTTGAGGAACTTACCGTTGTTGTTGTTGTTGGTATTAGGACGTTTGCTCTTATCCTCTCCATCCGAGATATGCAGCCCCAGTTGGCGAGTCTTCTTCAATTTTGCTTCTGTGCTAGTGGAGCTGATGATGAAGGCCTTCCAGTCTTTAAATTGATCTTCGCCCATCCAGAGGCTGATTGTGGGGAGCAGCCTCTTTTGGCAGATCTCAATTAAAGAAGAGTCCGGGTTACCAGAGGGCAATTTCATCGCAGTTTGGCAAAACAGTTCAATGTAGTTCCTCGTCAACTCTTTTCCTCCTTGGATAACGTCCATGAGGGTTGACATTATCACATCTTGTCCCACCTCATAGAACCTCTCCAAGAAATATGTTTGAAGTCGACGAAGGAATGGATACAGTTATCGGCAAGTTACGGTACCAATCGAACGCGACCCCTCTAATGCCCCAATGAACAATCTCGTGAGGATGGCGTCGTCATACGGCAGATGGTCTGTTGTGACCTCGAAGTAGGTCATGTACGGCTTGTAGAGGTCTTTCCGTATATGGATTGATGTTGAATGGTTTGTATCATGGAGGAAAGGGGACATCTCTCCATGCAGCGGAATACGGCTGTCGTATCCCGAGGTCTTGAGAGGTTTTTCGGGCATAAATATTGTACGGAGCTCCTGGACCTCTCTTCTTGCCTTCTTAGCCTCTTCTACAGCAGGGAGCCGATACTCCGGGTGGATTGTCGCCCGGGGTTGGTGCGGTCGTGTTTGAGTCCGCATTGGCGCGGGACCCAAGCTTGTTTGACTAGGTGTCCTTGCTTGTAGAGCCAGTAGGGCCGCCTTGATCTCGTCCATTGACTTAACCAAGGTATGAAGTATAGCCTTGAGAGTGTCGAGGCGCTACCGATCACTGGGACCGTCTTGATCATTCTCAGTCATAAATATTGTCTTCACGTGAGGAGAGGTGGAAGGTACTGTAGAAGATGTGCCCTCCGAATCATACCCTTGCACAGAGAAGTCATCGGGGTATGTGGGAATGTTCTCCTCTGGTTCAGACTCGAGGAGGTGCCACCCCCTGCATATGAGGTTGCCTCGTCTTGGGATTTGTGGACGTCTTCATGGACGTCAGACTCCGTTGTATCTTCTGGAGGAATTATTTCCCCTGGTTCTTCTTCTTGGAACACCGATTGTTGTGGATGTTCCGAGGAGTGCTACCCCTGCTCCAACTACCCCCAGGGATGCAGATGTCGAATCTCCAAGTGATGAGGCTTTCTTCTTTGAGGGTACCTTGATAAACCCCTTCTGTGACGGCTGTGGACAACCCCTATATGAGAGTTTCATCGGGCTGGAGGTATTTATTTTCTTCCCTCCTTTGCCGATAGAAACTTTCCGGGCAGAGTTACATGAGGCAAAAGGAAGCACCTCGTAACCCGGGCTTTGTTCTAGGACCGGTCCTCGCTGCTGCAGTCGTTGGAAGATGGACTGTCGGTCCTCTTGTACTGCTGTCTTGTTGTAGCAGCAGTTGACAATGACTTGGGTGCAGTAGTGATGTCCATGGAAGGACTCTTTGCACACCAAGGTTTCTTCTCTTTCCTTGCGCTTGTGAAGAATCACATCTCGCAAGTTAAGTATATCTCGATCAACCTTTACACTCGTTTTATGGGCCCGGGAATCCGAGCATACGAGTGCGTTGGTATCATGTTTGTTCCCTGATACGGGGCTAGTAAAAGCACATATCCTCGATCTTGTTGGGAGACTCTTGGGAACCACCCTGTCCGTTTGCCACCGATGGCTGGACACGGGCGTTCTGTACAACTTTCTATCAGAGGCCCGCATAACAGTTACGGGACTCTCTGATGGTCAGAGACTGGACAGCTGACTGTGCTCGACGAGCCCGCGCTATCCTAGACTTCTTCGCTCTAGCACCCTAGGGCGCATAGTAGGAAGAGTCCAAACTGTACCGCATAGAATCTGGCACATTTATTGGAGCTTCTGATGTCAGGATCGCATGAGATCGGTCGAACACTGAACCCGAGCCACGTAGAGCAGATGGCCGGCAGCTGGGATTGGATGCCGCATAGGTCATCTCCCTGCGGCTAGGGTTGGTGGCCGCATAGGTATTATGCATGCGGCTGGAATTGGTGGCCGCATGCCTTCTGCATGTGGCTGGAATTGGTGGCCGCATGAGCCTTCTGCATGCGGCTGGGATTGGTGGCCGTATGAGCCTTCTGCATGCGGCTGGGATTGGTGGCCGCATGAGCCTTCTGCATGCGCTGGCACCCTTATGCGGCTTCTTCTGGACCGTATAGAGTTCCTATTTGCTCCCGCTAGTCCAGCATCGTAGTATTTTTCTTTACCGGACTTGGGGACAGCAGGATCCTCCGCGGCCTGAAGTAGGGCTGCATGCAAGTCTTCTTCGCCGTCTTGGGCAGCAGAGAACACTTCTTCCAGAGCTTGGGGAGGGGCAATGGTTTTGGGCCTCCACTTTCTGCAGGCCTTCTTTGGGCCGGCTCGCTTCTGGATGGGGCTAGCGCTCCCTTCGGAGAGCATCTCTTCAAACGCTTGCTGGTCGAAGTGAACACCAGCATCTGTTGCGTGGAGCCGAGTTTGGCTGCATCCGATTGTGTCACCAACTTCTCAGCAGTGGAGCAGTTAGTCCCCATCAGAGTCGCCATCGTGTTTGCGATTGATTGTCATAGAAAAGAACAATTTTATAGGAGGACTGAACGTTAACTCACAATTACAAACTCGCTTGTACAAAAGAGAGCCTAGGAATAAAACCTAGGAAAAGCAATCTAAGTACAATTATTTAGTTTTAATTCTGGGGGGTGACGGTAGAGGCTCGGGAAAGTGCTATCAACTCTGCCTTACTCCTTGGACGATCGAACGCAACCTCGGCTCTGGTGAAGAAATGCTCTCCTCTCTGCCTGGGTGTGCGTATATCTCTCTGTATGTCTCTGTGTGTCCCTCTGTGTGTGTACAAGGGAATAGCACCTTGCTATTTATAGGAATTATGAGTAATGGGGGTGTGCAGCCACGTTGCTAATTTTGGGCCACATTCTTGTAACTGTGCCTCGAGAAGTGGGCAGCTGGGGATTGGTTAAGATTGATCATGATCTGCTTGTTGTACTAAATCCAAATTGTTAAGACTTGGTCAATTTCTGCCACGTGTCTAAACTGATACTCTGTCGCGAGCCGCATGAATGATGCATCCTGGCTGAGCCGCATGAAGGACTGTCCCATAGTCGAGCCAAATGAAGGATGTATCCTGGCTGAGCCGCATGAAGGACTGTCCCATAGCCGAGCCGCATGAAGAGTGTCTCATGACCGGGCCGCATGAAGGTTGTCATAGCCGAGCCGCATGAAGGACGTCTCATAACTGAGCGCATGAGAGTTGTCTCATGACCGAGCCGCATGAGAGTGGCCTCATGATCGAGCCGCATGAGAGTGGTCTCATGACTGAGCCGCATGAGAGTGGTCTCATGACTGAGCCGCATGAAGGTCGCATAGGCGATCCGCATAAAGAATCTTGTTTAGAATTTGTGAACTGTGCCATATATCATGATGATTTTTGTCTTTTTAGGAGCATGTCACGTCTTGTCTTTATGTCAGAGCCATCATCTCTGTCAGAGCTGTCGCCTTTTTGTTAGAGTAATTATGACTAGCTGCTTAGGCTAATTTCGAACCGCATAAGGTTCCCCCTTTGCTTTTGGGCCGCATGAAGCTTTCTAGGATTTGAGCCGCATGAAGCTTCTCTGGATTTTTTGAGCCGCATAAAAATCCTCATGGGCCGTATGGAGCTTTCTGGGTTTTGAACGCACGAGACTCCATGCTGATTTCGAGCCGCATAGAGAATCCCTTTCTTTTCTTGCGCTTGTAAGGATCATATCTCGCAAGTCAAGGACATCTCGATCAACCTTTGCACTCGCTTTGTGGGCCCGGGTATCCCAAGCACAGTGTGTAGGTATCCTGTTTGCTCCCTGATGCGGGGCTAGTAAAAGCACTTGCCCTCGATCTTGTTGGGAGACTCTTGAGAACCACCCTGTCCGTTTGCCGCTGGAGGCTGGACACGTGCGGTTCTGTACAACTTTCCATCAGAGGCCCACTTAACAGTTAGCGGGATGCTCTGATGGTCAGAGGTTGGGACCACTGACTGAGCTCGACGAGTCCGCACTGCCCTATACTTCTTCGACTTAGCACCCGAAGGTGCGTAGTAGGAATAGTCCAAGTTGGAAGGAGGGAAGAGAAGTTGGTGCCCTTTTCAAAGCAGGCAAGGGGGCTCTATTTATAGAATGGAGTGAGTCCTTTCTTCTTCTCCTTTCCGATGTGGGACTAAAAGCAATATTTTCCATGCTTCTACAGTAATATGCCTGTTGATTTCATTAAAACCTTCAAAGACTTGTAGAAGTTGTTCCTTACAGGTTCTACGAGGGGACGGGTAATGTCTCCATGTCAAAGCTCATTGCAACAAAGCAGAATAATAGGGAGCCATCTCGTGAATTCATTGAATGATTCAGGAGACTAGCAATGAAGTTGCATCCTGGGACTCATCAGTCGGTATTGATTGATACATGCAGGGGTAATTTTTTATCGACAATCAAATTCTATATTGGGTCTGGAAACTATAATGATTGGCCAGCTTTTATCACTGCTGCCGAGAAGGCTAAAGAATCCGTCCAGGTTATGCATTTAATTGGACTCAAGTCACTAGAAGATAAAGGGAAGCGCTCCCATAATAATAATACTTCTAGAGAAAACTAACAAAAGGAAGGAGTCCTTTACGGTGGATGTTTCCGTAGCTGCTTCCCAGCCAAAACAAAAAGCTCCAAATACTCCGAGACCTAAGCCGCACTCCACATTCAATGAAGCCCTCACACTGGACATTTTCCATGTACTCATGAAGGGCACAAGTTGCAACTGCCTCCCCTTTGTAGGCCAGAGGAAGTACGATAGACCAATGATCTAATGTACTATTTCTATCACCAATATGTGCATCATCCTATGGAGGATTGTTATATTGAAGAACTATATCCAGCAATTATCAGATTCAAAGGACATTACGTTGCATACAGATAAGAAACAAGTATCTACAAATCTTGTTTTCTCCAGTTTGGGGGTCTCCCTGCAGTTGAAATTCTAGACTGTGTCATACGATAGAAAATACGGTGTTAAAAGTTGTCAATTCTTCCAGTTCGTGATCAAACAACCAGACTCATACCGCTCACTACTCAGCGTGGTGAGATTATGTGGATCCATCCTGATCTTCTCCAAGATTTGGGTTCAAGACCTATATCTTCTACATCCAAATTCCAGGCAAAGAAGAAGAAGAGTAAACCACGTGATATGGTCAGTGATGTTTTAGTCGGGGAGACAAGGTCCGAAAAAGAATACTTACGGACTTCCAATCCTGAACAAGATGATAATTCTTTCATAGTCTACTTCTAATCCACCAACCCAGCAGTGCTTCAACAGCCCCACCGCCATCGTTGCTGCCACACTTTTCTACTGTCCGTCTCTACCACACCCTCGCCCAATCCTCTTATCCCGACCAAGCTCAAGGTCCACCCCACTATCAACCAACCACCAGTTACTATTTTCTCTGACCATCTTCTGAGACACCACCACCACTCTACCACCATACCACCGCCTCCACCATGAACCTAACCCTATCGATCCCCACTTTCGACCATCATCATCTCTGTCTCCACAACCTCACCACCGTAACCACCACCAAAATCCTCTGACCACCACCATAGTCCACCATAGCCAAATCCCGAGCCATCTACCGTTTATTCACACTCCACCTAACCCCAACCAGATCCACTCACCCCGTCATGCAGCCAGACCCCGACGACCACAGTCGTCTACTTCGAGCTGCGTGCCAACTCGATCCTCGCGAGCGCCTCCTTGTTCTGTGGCAGATCTGACTGTTCCGTCATCTTCCTGGCAAGTGCGCTGTTGAGAACTTTGCCGTGGACCACCGAGCGACGACACCGTCCTCGACTCTTCTCGGTAAGCCACCGACTCTTCTCCACTCGAACCCCCTTTCTTCTTCTTTTCTGATTTTTCTCGCTTTCTTTCCTCTCTTTTCCTTCTTCCCGACAGTAGAGGAGGTGCTGGCTCGTTCTCTTCGAGAGAAAAAGAATGGGTATCTGCAGTCTCTCTCCACCGGAGAGAGGAGTTAGAAAATTTAAAACCTAACGGGTTACGCGCTTCCAGCCTGATGGGCAAGCCCATTTAGCTTTTTAGTTAGTTTTAATTGCATTATTTTCTGTGAAGTAAAACTTTGCGAGTTCTGGGCTAGGCTTCCAAACCTGCTGACTGTTATTTTTCTGTTCAAATAATTATTATTGGGTATTAGATCCTGCCTTGGGCTTGGGCCTCGGGCCAGTGAAGTTTTACTCAGTTTAGTGGCTGAATAATTCTTAAGTATTTCTGTGGGCCTGGGCTCAAGGCCTAGGTTAGATTTATGTTATTTAAATGTGTATTTATAGGTATAATGTTTTGTATAATATCAATATTTGAGTAAATGTAGTATTTAATTTTCTTACAAAATATTTATCTAAAGTAGTTTAACAATAAATGGTTATAATATTTTCAAAATACTTTCTAATATTTTTAACTAAGTATAACTTATTTGCCAAACATTATTATATTTTCCATAAATAGGTTATAGATTAGGATATTGTCATTTTTTTCTCTTATTAGCCTTAATCATAATCAAATTGTGTCCTATGTTGTGACTGTGTGCTCAATCTCTTAATCTATGATCGGCTTCGTGGACTTATTGGGATAATTGGATATCGAATTTGGATCTTGGACTACTATTGGATACTTGGACTTTGGATACGATCTTGAACATTTTGGGACATCATGATCTGCGACTCATTTGGATTATCTATAGACTGTGATACTTTCATATCGACGATCGTGTCACGCACGTGGACAACAACTACCCAAGGCAGGTACTCATGATGATCGCTTTTATTTCTGATAGTTACTCTATTTATGCTTTTAGATGTTCATTCCTGACTATCGACACGACTCTCACACGTGTTTAGTATTATGGATTCTATATCATGATTCAGTGTTTTCATGCTTTCGTATTTTTATGCTTCTATGTTCACCATGTTCACATTATGATTTAAATCCATGATATTAGTCGGATGCGAAATACCTTAGTATAAATGTGATCAAAACCCTGTATAATCTGTGATTTTGTGTTTTCGTGCCTGATAGCTAGTCATACACTACACGTATAATTGAGCCCGACCATGTAGATCCCTCAGTCGATCACATATAGAGCATGGTATTTCAAATACACTTAGTGTAGTGATGACTTATGCACTCATATTGCTTACTTCATATGTTGACCTCTTGCCATGATTTAGTCTTACTTCTACTTCCATATTCGTCAAATCATGTTTACGGTTATTTCTGTTTTGCCCTCTACATCTACTACATGTCTTATAGTCTATCATGTTGTGAGTAGTGGATCATGAATTGTACTTGCTCCAATCCTGATTAGATACATTAACAATTTTAGGTTTTATTTTGGACTTGTGATCTAACCATCCAAGGATGCCGGAGATGCTATAGCAGACTTACCACTGGAGGTTGTTTAGTTTATATTATCTTTAACTTCCTGTCGTTTAGATTTACGTTATCAGAATATTTGCTGAGATGTACTCTTTCTGAGGATTACTATATTTGACTCTGTGATTAAACTCTGTGGATTTGTCTTTTCCATTTCATATCTACCATTTAGAATTGTGATTGAGTTAGAATTTGGATATCATTATTTTTGCTGGATTGGGATTTACTAGAGAACTAGACAGCTTACTGTCGCCGAGTCTGCGGCGCAAGATGGGCGTGCTTCTACGCACTCGTGACTGAACATTCGGGCGCGGGTCGTGACACTATCACTGCCTGTATCTATTTCTTCTAGAAGTAGTACTCCATGATTGTCATACGAGGATTCTTACTTTAAAGTACAGGCTAGGTCGATTGGCGAGACATCAATCATTTTTGGCCAAACTGAGGTTCCTAAAGAGTCTTTGATCGATGATCCAGAACCAGATACCGATATAATGCAGCTTTATCGTACACTCCTCAAGCGAAGAATATCATTCAAAAAATAAGCTATGTTTTAGATAGTCGGCATGGCCTTAATTTTGGTAAGGGACGACGTTTATTTGCGTATCTCAACTCCAAAAGGAAAATGGAAAGACTATTATCATCGTACTCGTTCTGGGTTAGGGTATGTAACTCCTCTAACCACTATAGATATCTCAGATGAAGAAGATAGTGAGACGTATTTCCATTCTTCTGATTCGTCAGCGTGGGATTTAGATCACAGTGTGGGATCAATATTTAGAGATGTTTTCTTAGCCTATATGATATCTGGTGATCAAACAAAGGGTGATAATCTGTTTATTAAGACTTTTGAAGTCAGTCCTTCGGCTAAACAACTTGAGACCCAATGAAAAATGTGGTTTGAACAACGGGAACCTCCTATTGAAGATGAAGTTGTTCAAATTAATTTAGGTGACTTAGAATAGTCTAAACCACTATTCATCAGCAAAAGTCTATCTGACGAAGATAAACATTTTCTTCTTAAACTCATTAAAGAGTATATAGATGTATTTGCTTGGAGTTATGAAGATATGCTTGGACTTGACCCACAAGTAGCAATGCATCATCTTAATATACTTTCTAATGCTAAACCTGTGAAGTAACAACAACGACGGTTCCGTTCAGATATGATGAAAGCTATTGTAACTGAGGTAAAGAAACTCATAGATAGCGAGTTTGTTCGGATGGAACAATATCCTGATTGGTTGCTAATATTGTCCCGGTTATGATGAAAATAGAAAGATTTGGGTATGCATTGATTATCGAGATCATAATCAAGATTGTCCAAAGGATGAGTTTGCTCTTCCAATCATGGATGTCATGATTGCTAACACTTGTGGCTTCGAACGTATGTCCTTCATAGATGGGTTTTCAGGCTCCAATTAAATTGAAATATTTCCAGCTGATGAGAAACACACATCATTTCGAACACCGTTGGAGGTATACTGCCATACGATGATGCTCTTTGGTTTAAAGAATGCTGGAGCTACATATCAACGTGCCATGAGCACAATTTTTTGCGAACATTTGCAAAAAACGGTGGGAATGCTACGTAGACGACATTGTAGTTAAATGTTGTTCAAAGAGAGATCACCTTTAAGACTTGGGAATGGTGTTCGAATTGATGCGTGTACACCAGCTTAAGATGAATCCTACGAAGTTATTTTTGGGAGCCTCTAGTGGCAAATTTCTTGGGTTTGTTATAACTTCAAAGGAAATACATATTGACCCCGACAAATTTAAAGCTATCTTAAAAATGGGTCCCCCAAAGAATATTAAAGAACTTCGTGGTCTATAAGGTAGGTTGGCCTACTTTCGCAGATTCATTTCAAATCTATCTAGATGATGTCGACCCTCCTCTCAATTAATGAAGAAAGGAGTCTCTTTTGTCTGGGATGAAAAATGTCAACAAGAATTTGATAATATTAAGAGGTATTTCACCAATCCTCCAATATTGGTGGCTCCAGTTGTGGATAAACCATTCTTGTTGTATGTTCGTGCAATGGAACACTCTCTTGGTGCGCTGTTAGCTCAAAAGAATAATGAAGGGCATAAACAAGCTATTTATTATTTAAACCGTTATGATGATCAATGTTAAGCATAGATATGATCCCGTTGAGAAGTGTCATGCCCCAGTCCCAAAATACATAGGACTAGGAATGCAAACATGCTAGCTAATGCAATCTAGAACAAGTTTCCAATTTAATGGACTTACGCTAGATGTACTACGCTGAAGAAGTGTACTAAACTATGCTATCTCAACTATATCTCAATCCACATGTAAGTAAATGAAACAAGAATGAACAACATGTACTATAGTCAGCCGCCCTATAATACACATGTCTGAGCAAACTCGAGAATAATTTAAGTTTGTAAAACTAGCTAATGAATAAGATATAATAGGAAAGGAAATAGAAAGCATACAAAAATGATAAGGTAATACTACAAGCAATACCTGAAACTTGCAACTAAAATCATACCATCCACCTATCTATACTATAAGCTCAGCAACAACTTGGAGAGGTCACCAGGTCCTTAAAGGGACGTAACAAGATACAACAACTAGCCACAATATGAACAGTAAAAGTAATATACCTGAACATAAATATAACTGACAAGGTAGACTATCCATCTAAGTGTATGAACTTAAAGATAGTTTTCTATCTAAAAGCTTTATTTTGATAAATGTGGAATTTTAGTCCACAGGCCATTTTTGCTTTTCGAGGATATCTCCTACAATATTTTTGTTACTAATAGGAAAGGTACTTTTCAAAGTTATAAAAGATTTCTAGTATTCCCAATATTATCTAAATTATTTTTACTAATAAAAATATATAGCTTTTAAAACTAGAGAAATCTATTTTAATCAACTTAGATTTTTCCTACAAACGTAATCTTGAATTTTACTTATTTATGTAGAATATTTTTCTAATAAAATTGTCTTCAAAACAATAAGAGAAAAATTTCTAAAAATAGTATAAATATCCAGTTACTCCTAAATTCCTCGATTATCAATCATGACCATGACTAAATCCAAATTCTTTGCAACTTCAGACCACTGTCCATCGATCACAGCCATCGGACACTTCGGGACTTGTCAGAACATTGCACCACACCAGGCGTAACCCCAGGCAAGACACCTTGCCATTTGTTGTTTATTTATTTTAGCTCATATTTCATGCATTATTCATTATTTTCTTTATGCAAAATAAACTGTGATACATGGCATAACCTGTTAGAACTTACTGTTTAGTTATATTTTCTGCTATGTATTATTTTTCTTACACATAAAACCAAGATTTAAGGGATGACCTTGTGTGTTGCATTCATAGGCCTTGACACATTTATACCACGTTGTTGTGAGTCACATATAGGACTCGGACATGCGTGATTGGTTGGCCACCAGTACGTATAAGCCGTGCGTTAGGAAATAACTGCTAATAGAATTATATGCTAGAAGACTTAGCAGTTATGAGTTGGCATTGGACGGGGAGAACATGATTGGAAGTTGACTACCACCCTATCTATCGTAGACTCGCTCGCTACTGAGGAACGATAGGTAGACTATATGCTATAGACTCGCTCGATACTGAGGAATAGTATATGGTGTTGTGACTCGCTACTGAGGTACTACATTGGTATTTTCCTGACTTGACCCGGTAGTCATGCGACCATGAACTGTTCTTAAAAAGCATTCACTTAGATTTGGTTAGGCGCCCTTATCCGTTAGGTATAAGTACTTTTGGTTTGGGTACTTGTATCTTACCGTAGCTTGGAACAATAACTTGTCGCGGATTAGTTCGTCACATCTTATCCTTGTTTGGTTGTAGGTGTGACTTACTACTCCGATGAGAAGGTATTGAACCTTGTTGGGGTTCGGATACCATATTGGATTCATAGCGTGGAAAGACATGTCACCGTGAATTAGTTTACCATCTCCTATCCTTGTTTGGTTGGGGGATGGTACGCTAGTTCAATAGGTGTGTATTGGACCATGTTATAATTCAATTGACTTATTTATTTAAGCAATTTATATTCAATTATATTGGCATGATATTATGTGTCTTGTTACGTCCCTCTGAGGACCTAGTTATCTCGCCAGGTGTGTGCCCTTGTCTTTCGCAAGTGTTCTAGCCGTGGCCATGATCATCTCTATTTCTCCGAGGATGATTGTACTTAGATCGTCTTCGCTTCGCTCACCAAAATCTTTCTTTTGTTATGTATTTCTTTTCATAGTTGGTAGTGGATTTGTCTCCGCCCAACTACATGTACCAAATGACAATTTCATAGTTGAGTATATAATATCTTTTATTCATTTATTTTGTGTGGATGAGATTAGTTATGGTTCTACTGCATTTTACAGCTTATGTATTCATACGAGTTGCCCATATATTGGAGTGTACTTCATATGTATACAGCTGGCATGTCTACGTTTCTAGTCCTACGTATTTTAGGACTGGGGCATTACATATATTAGCATACCTTCCGACCGTGTTCTAATGCGCGATCAGTAGCCACTGTAGGATATATACTCTAGCAATACACCTATAACCGAAAAACTATGAAACCTTAACCGGACAACTATAAGGCTAAAGGTAGCTATCTCATACGCCTACTAATAGTCTTCTCCACCAATGTCTTACACCAGTCATATCCATGACTCGAACAATAAATATCTCAATACAAGTCACTAGCTAGACGGTAACGCTCCAGTCCCAAAATACTTAGGACTAAGAACATAAACATGCCAGCTGCATACATACGAAGTATACTCTAATATATGGAATCCTCGTATGTATACATAAGCTGTAAAATGCAGTAAAATCATGACAACTAAATATCATCCACAAAATAAAAGAATAATAATATAAATCAACTATAAATTTTGTCATTTATACATGTAGTTGGGCGGAGACAAATCCACTACCAACCATTTTAAATGAGAGAAAATATACAAGGAAAGGATGGATAAAATAACATGACGAACCAAGAGTAATCATCTTCGAAGGAATGGAGAAGATCACGGCCTTGGCTAGAACACCTGCGAAAAGTCACAAAGTACACACCTGGAGAGATCACTAGGTCCTCAGAGGGACGTAACAAGATACAAGAAAACACCATGAAGTATAAACTGTGATATATATTAGAAAATAAAGTGATGCATGCAATAGGGTTCCTAACCATTCTACTGTAAACATGCAGTTGAGATACAATCCTTCGACACATGAGTCCTGGCTGATAATAGGATCCGGTATAGTCCCCGCTTGGGCACCAGTGACCAAGCGCATAACGTTCAAGAACGTCAGTGGCTAACCTGAGGGGGTAAGCATACCCGTATCTCCAACGGAGCTTCCGGGTTACAAGGAAAAGTGTAATAGAAGCCCATACGTCAGGTATTGTTCTCCCCACCCAATGCCTAGTATCGTCATCTCCATGACTAATATGAACCTCTAGTAACCGCCAAGTCTACTAGCATGCAATTCTATTGGCAGTTACTTCTATCCGTCATAAGCCTCAGACATATCGGTGGTCAGCCGACTACACAAGTACGTATCCTACATGTGACTCAAAATATGTGATAAAGCATGTGTCAAGGCCGTATGAGATATACCAATACCTCATTATCATTGGGTGGTCACTAGGCTAAGTCAATGCAATAGAATAAAACAAAACAAGTAAAACGACCGATATAGTCATTTGTACCCAAGTGTGACTTGGACGCACAGTGATATAATACTAATAATAGATAAGTAATGCTGAATATAAATAACTGAAAATAAGATAAGGTAAATCACAGAGTAAGGTGGCAAGGTATCTTGCCTGGTGGTGCGGGAATGGCAACTCCAATAGTCACAAGCGTCAACAAAAGAAAGTCACAATCCACGAATGGCTCCGGATGCTGAAACAAACATCAAGGACGTTCCTGGTGTAAAAGATATATCTAGGAAATGGTTGTCTAAAAGTCTAATTCTGGAATAGAGGAAAAATTGTAATTTTAGGTTAAAACGAAGTCCGCTGTTGGACCCGTTTTGCACCAAAATTCGTACCGGTATCTATGGTCTCTAAAGTCATCAAACATTATGTCTACGGGTCCGATTTGATGAGATGAACACAACACTATGTCCAGTTTTGGATTCCGATGAGCCGTGTACAAAATCGCTCGCTGGATCGGGTCGCATGCCCGCCAAAAAGGCATTCCGGTCGACCTTCTCAGAAGCAGACCACAAATTGATACGGTCCTATTGGTGCAAGTTTCGTCTCAAACCGACGACTGTACACGAAGTTATGACTTAATTTGCAAAGGGTCGATACGGGGGTACGTCGACGGATACGCACTGATTTCGTCGCGCACACACCACGAAATCGAGTTCCGTCAGTTCTCACACGTCGACAACATCCATACGCGCCTTTCGATGCATATGGGTTGCGACCACGTCGCCCGGTTTGTCCGGGCACACGCCGTATCAAGAAGATTTCTAAAAATTTTAACACTTTTAAGGATGGTTTTTCTTGAGTTTCAACGAAGAATTTCTTCCTATATAATAACTGAAAATTAAATCTACCAGAAGCATTTTAATCCCGTATATGTTGTCTAAAACTGTTCCAAATTGGTTCTCAAATTTTCTTTGTATCTTGCTCGGGAATACTCTTCCAAAATAGGGTGTCGGTCCTGTTCTTAAGGCTGCGTTCTTGTGATATTTCCTGATTTTTTTGAAACTTTCACGAGCAGTACAATCCTATCATGAAAAATCTAATAAAAGGATCTTGAGGAGGGTCATATGGGGTTTCTACAAAATTTTACAAAAATAAAAACGATGGTTTATGGACGAAGAACTTGGAGTGGGAAGTCGGGTACCTGCTGTCGAGTTTTTGCGGAACAGGGTATTCTGTTCTGTCGATCGGGTTGGCCGTCGCTCCTCCGACGACGTCAGACGGGTTAGGCAGCTGGAGGGGGTCGCATGGGTGTCAGGGTCGGCTGCATCATGTTTGGTTTTAGGGTTTGTAGATAATTTTGGGTGATCTCGTGGTCGATATATATATATATATATATATATATATATATATATATATATATTTATATTTATATTTATATTTATATTTATATTTATATTTATATTTATATTTATATATATATTATATATATATAAATATATATATAAAAAAATATTTATATATATATATATATATATATATATATATATATATATATAAAATAAATCAATTTCTCGTGAGATCTTGAAGATCTCGCGAGTGGACAAACTAGGCTGACCCGCGACCCCTATTCCTAACCGACTACAGGAACGAGGCATATATGTCCCCGTGGCCGTAGCCCATTGGGAACGGTGGAGCACCCCGGCGCAGTGGCGCGGGTTCGAGCCCCCTGAAGGCAAGCCTCCAAGCACCATTAAGAAGTGTGGACACCTTCACAATATATATATATATATATATATATATATATATATATATATATATATATATATATATATATATATATATATATATATATAATATATATATATATTATATATATATATATATATATATATATATATATTTAAGATTATATATATATATATATATATATATTATATATATATATATATATTTTTAAGATTATATATATATATATATATATATATATATATATATATATATATATATAATCTTAATTAAATTCATAGAAATTTCCTAAAATTTCAAAAACATTTTCAAAAAACTTTTTAATAATAATAAGTACCATATAAATACTAGCTACCTATACTTGTAAAAATTTCTTGCTACCTTTCCCAAGTTATTAATAAGGTACCAAGCTATTTCAAATTCAGATATATTATAAAATTAACATAAGAAAATTTCTTAAGATTTATCCACAATAAAATATTTATTCAAATATTTAGTACATAAACTTGTGAAATGTTGTCTATGTATATATACACTGTAGCGTTTAACTTGCTACCAAATATTAAAATATAAAATTTAAAAAGTCCAATAAATTAAGAATACATTTAATTAAAAAAAATAAAATCATCAAAATTTTGGAGATTTTATATCCTACCCAACTTATAAAAATTTTGTCCTCGAAATTAAAAATAATCTTAATATATATAAATATGAAAATGACGAGATTTAATACAAGGAAGGGCAGGTACGTTAATTCGTAACTCGGTTTTCGAAACGATGGAGGAGGTGGTTATCACAGGAATCCAAATTGACGTCATATTCTACAAGATAGAGTTTTATGTATTCAGGTCTCTACCCAACTTATAAAAGTTGGCTAACCGAAAAATCATCATTACAAAACTTCTGAGTAAGACAATTCTAAGGAGAGGCACAAAAATACTGGACACTTCTGACCGCAGTCTCAGTTTCTAAGTGAGACTATATATTGCCACGACGTTCTTGGTCACTAACTTCATTAGAAGAATTACAACTGTCTAACGTTGTTCATATAGGGTCATATTTTAAGAAGATAATAGGTGTCTCTTGTTCGAATATAACTAGAACGTGTCGGTCCCAGGGATTTTGCTCTTCGACTAATCTGAATAACTTAGAGGTGAGGGTGGAGAACTTAGGGGACAATTTTCATGGCCCAGAGATGAGAACTTATAACAAGTGCATAACCTTACTATATGATATGAATTGGTACGTGTTTGGGACCTATAAGTGGTAACGACTAGGGTATGCGGATTAGAGGCTTGCGCTTGCTAATAAAATGAAACCTTATGTTTCTTAGTGAGACTTGCAATATAGGAATTTTGAAGATTTCCGTTCTCGAAACTAAGCAAAGACATGATACTATAATAAAATGAAATTTGAAGAATCACGGTCACGATCCTTGTACCTTGATTGTTGGAATAATCATACTATAAACTAGAAACGATCTACGATACGAAGAGAGGTCATGTATGGAACTTGTGCCGTGATATGGAGCAATATGGAAGAAGTAGTTGTATATGTCATCCTTCATTCCCAAAAATTTTGAGCTTTAATAATGACACACGAACCAAGGGTAGCAGGTTTAACTCTTCTTATGGCCTATGCAAGATTATAGTTGAGGGCAACGACTTCTATAACCTGCCAAGAATTACCTTGGATGCCAAATCCCTAATTTCCTACTAATATCAAGCTTACTCGTTTACGGCTATAAGTCTACTAATGGCATCAAGGGTAGTACCTTGCGATATTACTGCTAACTAGTAAGTCCAAGTATCTTTCTAGGAAATGATAGGTTAACAACATTAAGCAGCACAACTAAACTATTAAGGGTGTTTCTCCGCTATCAACTAGAGTCTTATCAATAAATAACGGGCTTGGATAATGCTCTATGTGATTCCTCTGATCATAATCATGGGATCTATAGGAAGCCTAGGTAATATTTATTTAACATTATTCATATATTGATTATGTTTCATCAAGGCAATAGGAAGGGTCTTGGTCAAGCATAACCACTAACAAGTTGGTACAGCAGGGTTCCAGTCATAGCATATCATAGGCTACGAGGAGATGTGGTTACGGGATTTATTGAAGGTGGATTAATGGACCAAGAGTTGAGGACTACATAATAGGTACAAGGATCTATTTCATAAAGTTTGGTCTTATAGTTCAATATGGCGATATGCATGGATGGGTTTAACTGAGTCTCAAAGGGTTCCCTAATTGGACTTTAATCTTTGATTGCATGAACCTTATATTTTTAATCTATAGTGGCTAGACAAAATCTTGTAGAATCAATTTAAACCATCCCTATTAGTTAGGGTAATGTGGAATAGGTTCCAACTCAAGTGGTTGGGCTAATTTCTCGTCGGGTTGATAAAATAGGTTTTGCAAGCCATTAAGATGCGCCTTCCGAGACTTTTGTATTTAGGTAGCACAAGGGACCTCTATTGAGCGGCACACTAGTGACATGTGCGTAGAGGAATTCGAGTAGATCACAACCATATATTGGGCTAAAAGATTTGAGTCAAGGTTGGATCTCTAACTGCAGTCGGAAAGTATATCGGTTCTGTAAGGGTTATCGTTAGTCGTTTTGAACTGAAAGTCGTATCGTAAAAATTGAGTATAAGGGTACGTGTTTGAGTGGGACATGATATACCTACATGAAGGTGGACTTGTCTAGGTCTTGCATATGAAATTTGTTGGAAGGTAACAACTAGTATTACGCTCCGAGTATCAAAGTCACAGTAAGGGGCACCAAAGGATCTAAATAGAAAGTGGATGTTCATGATGCACCAATTATCATCATAATGGAAATCAACTTATCCTGATCAATCGGTAACCTAGTAACTCATAAAATTTCAGAAGGCTTACCGTCTATACACTTCAGGAATTCATTTCTTGATATTAAACTAAGACATGATCCTATGGTGAATGAAGTTGGAATGATTGAAGTCGGTATCCTATCTCAAATTCTGATTATAGAAGAATACCATACAACGTAATAGGAAATATGGTACGGTAGATATGCACCAAGTTTAAAGATTGTTCTTCAATTTCAAAGAGATGTAAACGATGGTGTAGATGTAGCTTCCATGGTCATAGGTGGTATGGCGAACTAAGGGGACATTCTGGGTCTAGCTTCCCTCAAATACGAGTATTTATTTTTCCAAAAATAAGTAAAGACGGAAAATAATAAAGAGTTCAAGGGTCAGGTGTAACGCCCCAGTCCCAAAATACATAGGACTAGGAACGTAGACATGCCAGCCGTATAATAAATATACGTAAGCTATAAAATGCAGTAGAACCATATAACTAATCTCATCCACACAAAATAAAAGAATAAAAGATATCATATAATGACAATGAATTATCTTGATACAATATGTTGGGCGGAGACAAATCCACTACCAACAAGTAAATAAAAAAATATATGAGAAAAGAAATAAATTTGGCGAGCGAAGCGAAGACGATCCAAGTGCAATCATCCTCGAAGAAATAGCGATGAACACGGCTAGACCTAGAATACCTGCGAAAGACAATAGCACACACCTGGCGAGATAATCAGGTCCTCAGAGGGACGTAACAAGACACATAATATCATGCCATATAAACTGAATAAATATTGCTCAAATAAATAAGTCAATTGAATTATAACATGGTCCAATACACACCTATTGAACGAGCGTACCATCCCCCCAACTAAACAAGGACAGGAGATGGTAAACTAATTCACGGTGACGTATCTTTTCATGTTATGAATCCAATATGGTATTCGGACCCCAACAAGGTTCAATACCTTCTCATCGAAGTAGTAAGTCACACCTACAACCAAATAATGACAAGATGTGACGAACTAATCCGCGACAAGTTATTGTTCCAAGCCACGGTCAGATACAAGTACCCAAACCAAATATACTCGTACCTAACAGATAAAGGTGCCTATCCATTCTAAGTGAAATGTAGTTAAGAACAATCCTTCCTACGCATGGGCCCTGGCTGAATAGGATCGGCATGGTCCCCACTTGGGGCACCAGAGGCCCCATCAGTAAGAGCATGACGTTCCGCAGAATCGTCAGTGGCCGTCAGTAATCATGGGTCATCAACCCCGTATCTCCAGCGGAGAGTCTGGGTCACAAGAGAAGTGCATCGAAGCCCATACGCTAAGGAATTGTCCTCCCCGTCCAATGCCTACTATGTTGTATCCACAACATAAACCTCTATAACCGCTAAGTCAAACTAGCATGCAATCTCTATTAGCGGTTATTCCTATCGCACGGCTTGTACGTATTGGTGGCCAGCCAATCACGCACTTCCGTGTTCTACATGCGACACACAACTTCGTGGTAAAATGTGTCAAGGCCATGATTGCAACACACAAAGTTGGTCCCTTAAATCTAGGTTTAATGTGTAAGAAAAATAATACATAGCAGGGAATATAAATGAACAGTAAGTTCTAACAGGTTATGCCATGTATTACAGTTTATTTTTGCATAAAGAAAATAATGAACAATGCATGAAATATGAGCTAAAATAATTAAACAGCAAATGGCAAGGTGTCTTTCCTGGTAGTACGCCTGGTGTGCTGCAATGATGAATGTGGCACGAACTGCGACGTCGGTGCAACAACTATACAATGTGACCTCTGATGGTGGCACGGACAGTTCCATTGGGTCCAGAAGGGTCAAGTTAGTTAAGGTGGACATAAGGTAGTTTCAAATTGGCGAGGGAATATGCAGAATATGATTGGTTAAGATAGGAGGATGATCAAGAGAAATGGATAATAATATACGAATTTTTTTAGAAAAACTATTTATAATATATATATATTCATAATACTTAGGATTTATTTTATAGGAACTACACCTTATAATTTCAAAAAAAAAACATTTTTGGAATATATTTGGAATCTAGCCAATTATTTTTATAACAAAGCTATATTTAAGTTTTAACAATGTATTAAAAATACCTCTATAGTTAGAACCCCATTAAAATATAGACTATATTTTAAACAATAATATATATGTTTTTGAGACCATTAGCTATAATATTAAACATATTAGCTATATATTTTACACATATACCTAATGATACCAAAATAACTAAACTAAAAATAAAAAAATAAAAAAAACCCATGCATACTGTTATCCAAATTAAACCATACATATATGCTATTGGCTTTCAAGAAGCATTCAAATAATAATAATTCTGATAATAAATAACAAGCATACCAAGGAATTCGAAAACCAACTAAATAAATGTTAAAGTAAAAAAAGAAGTTAAAATAATAATAATAATAATAATAATAATAATATATCAAATTACATAAAAAGTAAAGAAGCAGAACAAAACAAAACACACCGGCCACAGCTGTTCCTCTCCTCGAGAGGTCAGTAAAATAAAATAATAAAAAAAATAAAAAGAAGGAGAACTCAGAGTTGTAGAGGGGAGCAGAGAGAGACGAGTGAGGAAAACGAGGGGGAGCTCGGAAGAGAGAGAAAAGGTGAGCCGGAGAGAAGAGGAAGGGGCGCGGAGATGGAGAACGGAGGGGGTTTGCCGGCTGCGGAGTGCTCGGCGAGGCCTGACGCAACGAAAAATATGGGGCGACGGGGGCGGCGGACTCGGCGAGGGGAGCTGCGGCGTGCCTCCGGCGAGAGGGGTCACGGCATTTCGGGGCGGAGAGAAGGGGGAAGGTCGGAGAGCTAGGGTTTCGGCCGGAGGAAAACAGATGGCGCACGGCGGTTGGGAAAATCCGACGACGGATCGCCGGGGAGGCGTGCGAGAGCTCGACGGCCCGTGCGGAAGGAGGTGGGTGTCGACGCCAGGGTCTCTGCATCGCGCGACCAGTGGATGCGACGGGAAGGGTCTCGGCCACGGCTTGAGGGCACGGTGGTCGACGTCGGAAAGAGGGTCGCTGGATCTGGGGTCCGTGGTGGTCGGAAGACGCCGGCTGGGTGCTTAGGTCGGTACGGCGAGGGAGAACCTCGGCTTCGTCCGCGGCTAGGGCGCGGCTCGCCACAGATGGGGTGGCGCGAGGGAATTTGCTCAATGCGATGGTCGTCGGGGAGCGGGGAGGTGCTGTGGATCCATACGCGATGGCGAGCCGAGGAGGAGGGCAGGTGGGCTTTTATTTTAGTTTTTTTGGTTGTGGCGTCTACTGTGGTGGTGGTGTTATCGGGGCTTGGGTGGTTGGTCGGAAATCGGTCGGCGAGTGTGGTGGTGGTCATGACGGAGGTTAATGTGGTGTCGCAGCCGGATGACTATGGTAATAGGGGTGATGAAGATGATGGTAGCTGTGGCTGGGGTCCGGGCTTTTGATGGCGGAGGTGTATGCTGGAGTGGATGGTGCCCGTGGATATGGGTAGGCCGGTCGCGGTTGCTGCGGTATCGGTCGAGGAGGAAGGAAGAGGAAGGAAGGTTGGGGTCGTTGGCAGAGGTGTGCTGCGGCAATGGAGGTGTGGTGGTCGACAAGGCAGAGTTAGGGTTAGGATTTTGATGAATCGTGTCGGGATTGTCGACACGAAGGAATAAATGTATTTGTAAAGGATGGAATAAGAATTGGACGGAAAACACGGACACGATGCACGCACGTTTGATTGTGGAGTTTGTGGAGGAATAATATGGAGAAAATAATATGGAGGAGTACCTGCCTATTTATAGGATGTGGGAATTCCCAGTTGGATAAGGATTAAGAGTAGTTTAAACCCAATTAGATAATTAGCTACTAATAAATTTAAATCTAAATTCAAATTCAAATCCAATCCAAATCCAAATCCAATTTAAATCCAATTAAATTCCAACCTTTACTTAAAATTAGATAAGGTAAATCAAATTTCAAAATATAGATATTATTTTCACTATTTGAATAAATCCATAGAATCAAATCAAGATTTAAATCGCCATAATAATTCAAAAATATATTTTCCAAAAATACCTATAATATTAATTTCAAAAATAATAAATATTATTAAAAAATAAACTAATAAAATATTTATGAAATATATATGTATGTACAAAGAATATTATTTACTATTATTAACTGTATAAACCAAAGGATTTTTATAAATAAATTTAGAAACTTGAAAATTTTGATACGATAGCTAAAAATAATTATTATATATATTATTTTGAAACGATACAAATAGAAAAATGTATTTTTTAAAAAAATATGCACGCTCGCACATATTCGCACTCGTCGAGCAATTTTGAAAAATCAAAATTTCGCGCGTGACGTACAATACGACTATGCGACGTACAATACAAAATTTTAAATCAGTACCAAATTTTTTTAAAAAAATACAGTAGAAATGTAGGGGTTTTACATCAGGAACCGAATGCGAATATGGGTTTCCAAGTGCGATTGAGTAATTCAGAGAGAGTTGTCAAGGCAGTTGCAGATGAGATTCTAGAGGCCAAGTTTAACTATGTCTCCATCCACGTAGAAGGATATATGAAAAAGTAAACCAAAGTGCGCTAGGTTGATCAGACCATCGTGCATCGGTTCTGATTAGACAATATGTTAGTGGGTACGCACCCAATAAAATATGTCATGATCAAGCTCGATAAGGAAATAAGCTTGCAAAATTTAGGCTAATTTAGCAACATAAGATTGTCAAAATATAAGTAGGGGATAATGATGGAAGAAAATAAATAGTCCAAGATCCTTAAAATCTAAGTCTCGCCCGAAGTTTGGGCCTATGCAGTCGTCCTAGTATCTTTTTGTCTAAGGCTTGGTTGGCTAGATGGGTTAGGATCCTCTAAATTTTAGAGTCTAAGTAAACTTATCAATATGGGTCACAAGGGCAAAGTTATTGTTAGGTCGTGAGGTATCTACCCAACTTACAAGAGTTAAACTAGTGGTATGATGGGTCTATGGAACATATCTATCAAGTATGGGTATCTTCCTAACCACTATCAAGCACGGACGAAGGATAATAATTTACGGTAGAGGAAATCAAGCAAGATGCAAATCAAGGAGTCAAGCGAGAGTTCGAAAATGGAATTGAGAAAGGGGTCAAATATGTGGATGAGATCCTAAACTCTAATCCTATACATAGGCTTGCCTGGCTCGGTAAAGTAACCAAACAATTTATCCTGACCTGCATGGGCCACCACAAAAAATATAACGCCCCAGCACCAAAATACTTATACTAAGTACATAAACATGCCAGCTGCATACATACGAAGTATACTCCAATATATGGAATTTTCGTATGCATACATAAACTGTAAAATACAGTAAAACTATGACAACTAAATCTCATCCACAAAATAAAAGAATAATAATATAAATCAACTATAAATTTTGTCATTTATACATGTAGTTGGGCAGAGACAAATCCACTACCAACCATTTTAAATAAGAGAAAATATACAAGAAAAGGATGGATAAAATAGCATAACGAACCAAGAGCAATCATCTTCGAAGGAATGGAGAAGATCACGACCTTGGCTAGAACACCTACTAAAAGTCACAAAGCACATACCTGCAGAGATCACCAGGTCTTCAGAGGGACATAACAAGATACAAGAAAATATCATGCCGTATAAACTGTGATGTATAATAGAAAATAAAGTGATGCATGTAATAAGGTTATTAACCATTCTACTGTGAACGTGCAGTTGAAATACAATCCTTCGATGCATGAGCCCTGGTTGATAATATGATTTGGTATAGTCCCCTTTTGGGTACTAGTGACCAAGCGCATAACGTTCAAGAATGTTAGTGGCCAATCTGAGGGGGTAAGCACACTCGTATCTCTAGTAGAGCTTCTGGGTTACAAGGGAAAGTGTAATAGAAGCCATACTTCAGGTATTGTTCTCCCCACCCAATGCCTAGTATCGTCATCTCCATGACTAATATGAACCTCTAGTAATCGCCAAGTCTAATAGCATGCAATTCTATTGGCAGTTACTCCCATCCGTCGCACGCCTCAGACGTTGTAGAAGCATAAAAATATCCATACTATGTACCCATATAAAGAAGTGACTATGCTCCCATATGTAGCAATTCTATGCGCCCATATGTAGTAAATTCTATGCGCCCACATCATTTTTTTAGAGGTGGGCGCATGGTTGTCTTCCTATACTATGCGCCCAAGTCAGAACAGCTCTACGACTCTGTCAACATCCACGATCAGACATGGGCCGAGGCATGCGGCCGTGCCAGTCTCCACGAGCAGTCGTGCACCGAAGCATGCGGCCACATCAACCCCGCGATCTACCCACAATCATCCAGTTCTCATGCGCCTACATCCTATACGTCCAAAGCAATACTATGCACCCACAGGGAGATCAGTGTATTCTCCACATGTGTGCGCATAATAGTCGTTTCAGTGCAAAATAACTATAAATAGAGGACATATGCCTCTTCAAATAGGAAGAACAAAGAGCATTTCAGAGCCAAATTACTGCCCTTCTTGCCAGTGAGCCGAGAGTTAGCAATTTTCTTATGTTTTCTCCCACTTTTGTAAATCGAAGTGTCAACGGAGTAAAGGAGCAACTGCCGCTTGATCTCTATCGTCCTATTTCCCAAAATTCTTTTTGTACTCGAGGATTCTCAGTACAGGATCTCTCAAGTGTACTAGATTTATGGTGCCTTGCGCTAATAAAAAAAGACAGTGATTCTTCTCTTTTTTGTAAGTGTCTACAAAAATGGCATCTCTGCCGGGGACTACCTTTCCCTCTGACGAGAGGTGGTGACGCAATCCGATACCTCTAAAGTGGGGAGCACTCAGAAGATGTTGATCGTGAAGTTCGATCAACAAGCGTTCGAAGAGATGCTCTCGATGGATGGCTCTACTCCCTCAAAATTAGTGAAGCGAAACAAGTCTCGCAAAAGTTGGCTTCCGAAGACTCATGCTATATATCCTGCCAGTGTCGTAGAAGATGTGAAACCAAATAAAAACTCTGTCACGTGGGCGCATAACTCTTCCGCAGAAGCTCCCAATGCAAAGAAGGCGCATACTGTTCAGGGCTCTACTAGCCCAGCGACTTCTCTCTTGTTCAATCAATAACAGAGTGTTCAACTCTCGAGACTTGGCAAAAGAAAACACTACGATGCCAAGAATCGAAGTGTTCGACACTCTGGGCAAACTCAGCGAAGCTTGCAAACGAAGAGGGCAAAACTGGAGAAAAATAGTACTGTTTCCCAAAGCATGCGCCCAGGGCTATGCGCCCAAAGGATTGTGTGGGCGAATAACTCTGGTTATAAGACTTCTGTCTTCAGTAGGCTGTCTACCACTATGCGCCCAGGCTTTGATGATCCATTCTATGTGCCCACAGCCAGAAAGGCCAAGCATGCTACCAGAACTTCTGGAAAGTATGCGCCAAAGGGCATGCTCTAGGGTCTATGCGCGTATAGCAAAACGACAACATGGATCTGTCTTCAAGGTCATCACAGAACTTAGGTGTGGGGTTGCCCCTGCACATGAACTAAGTTCGGATGTGCCAATTTCCCTTACAAACCCATATGCAAAGCGGGGTAATGCATATGAAATGTGTTCTAAGGCAAAGCTCCCTTCCGCCGATTTACGCGACATGATAAATCATAAGCGTAAGGCGAGAGATATCACTACGACTCGTGAGGTGCCTCTATAAGAGCGTTCGTGTACTAGTATTATCATCAATTGTTGCTGATCCGAAGCAACAAAAGTTCCTCCAAGGCAGTCCGTGTTTCAACGACTGCAGCGTTCTGATGATGAAGAGCCATTATGTGCTTCATCCAACATAACTTAATGGGGTCCTCCCTACAGAAGCCCCAATAAAAAAAGGTGGACCACTAATCCAACCTTTTCTTTTAATTTTGTAAACAAGAGAAGAAGAAGGCTGCCAGCAAATAGCCAGCGAGCTATTTCAGTTGAAGGAGTCTATATAGGTACTCGGTCGAGAACAAGATCCCTTATAGACGACGAGGACTCTTAAGATGGGGGTGGTATTCTTTCAGAATCTCAAGCTGGGGGTAGTACTCCCTCATAATCTGAAGCAGACGACCTCCATGCCGTGGGTAGCCTTCCAGATGACGATGATCTTTTCGAGTCCGACGGTGACTATCTACCTCTCCTGCCTAAAGACGAAGGCCTTTTCAACTCAGAGACAGACAACATCAGCACCAGTTGTACTGTCTCCTCTATTCTCCCTTGTATGCCACCTGCGTACATGATAGATGGAGAGGACCTGAAGAAGCCAGTGATCAGACCAACAAGCAGTTGGAGAATCTTGAAATAGCGTTTGCCAAGATCACTGACATGCTTACCAGCATCATGGCTGTCCAAACTGCTGGGGTTATTCCCCCACTTTAATCGAACATCTCAGCACACGCTAGTCCGGTTCATAGCAACAACCCTCCTTCCCTACAAAGAGAGTACCATTCTATTGCACCTCCTTCAAATCCCGTAAATGCTAGGGGTGGTCCTTCGCCGACAGCACTTAACAACTGTACAGCAGCCGTTTCTCAATATCTGTTCAATCAGCAGGATGCAATTGATTCTTTTGTTGCCCGTCTCGATACCATCTCACACAAAGACGAGCTTCAGATGATAGAAATATCTCAACCTTATCCTCCTAAAGGGGAGAATGCCACTTGTCCTCCTAACTACAAGCTATTGGCGCTAAATTCATTTAACGGGATGACTTCTTCTTGCCAACACATGTCATACTTAAACACGTAGATGCTGCACTTTCCAAGAGACGATACGTTCTTGTCAAAGCTATTTATCAGCATCTTGCAGGGAGTAGCTTTTGAATAGTTCTACAGTCTGCCTGGCGGTTACATTAACTCCTTCAAAGACTTGGAGAGGCTATTCCTCAATAGGTTTTATGAGAGTGGCATGCATGTTAGTATGTCCACCCTCATCGAGAGAGTGAGACTGTTATTGCTTTTATCGAACGCTTCATGCGACTAGCCTTGAAGATGCCCTTCGGTATACCAGACTCAAAGCTTTTGGATACTTGTCAGCATAACTTCCTTTCTACAGTAAAGTTCTGTCTGGATATACATAAGTATAATACATGGCCTACTTTCATTAGGGCGACTGATGCTGCTGAAAATGACGCTCATAATCTGGAACTACTGTGGTTAAAGACACCCAAATCTGAAGACAAAGGCAAGCACCCCCAAACTATCCCTATCCATCGGGGTAAAAGAAAAGAAGTCTTCAAGGTTGACACTTCCAAGGGAGCTCCTAATTCTTAGAGTGTTCCTGACAGACCCAAGGAGACTTTATCCTTTGACGAGGATGATGTTATTAATATTTTCAACACGTTGATGAATGGTGATAAACTGGTATTGCCTATACAACGATGTCCTGAGAAGGCAAGCCGACTCAGCGACCACAAGTATTGTCTCTATCATCAATACATGCACCATTCTACCAAGGATTGCATCATCTTGAAGAGGAAGATACAACAACTCATCAACAGCCAAATTATCAACCTCGAAGCTAAAGACAAGGTCGTGTCTTCTAACATGATCTCTCTTCAATTTGGTGACTTTTCTTCCACAGAAGTTCCAGACGGCATAGTTCCAATTCCTAAGGCAATAATGGAAGTCATCAACCTGCCGCCAGCTCACGATTCAACATGAACTCTGGTGTCACTCACGACGGAACGTGGTAAGATTATATGGGCCCATCCCGACCTTGTGCAAGAAATGAAGTAGGGGTAGTATCTTCCAAAGCAAAGAGGGGCAAGAAATACAAGCCTTGCCATAGGGTGTCTTCTCCTTTTTATGAAGTCCTATCTGTAGGACACTATCCGATAAGACTTACCTGCGAACTTATGACCCCGCACAAGAAGCCGTAATGCCTTCTCAAGCTCTTATTGCCCCCACAAGTTTAGAAGTTGGTCCGTCTAAGTCCTGAACTGCCGACAAAGCTAGGCAGAAGGAGACACGATTTGACAAATCTCTGAAGTTACCAGCTCCCAAAGGCATGGATCGACCTTACAACTTTGATATACTGGCATAACTGGCTAATATACCTGCCAGATTTTCATTGTTCGATCTACTGCGGCTCTCCAAAAAGACGCGTAAAGCTTTAAGTGAGGCATTACTACATGCCGACTCTTATCTCGCTGAAGTCAAAGCTCCCACTGAAGATCCGGTCTCTTGTCCTTATTACCATAGCACTATGAAAGTAGTTCCCAACATCACCTTTTCATAAGAGGATATGATGCTAAAAAATAATCGTCATGATAGACCTCTGTACTATACATGGTATATCAGGGCGATTAAGGTAGATCAGATGCATATCGATCTAGGTTCCTCCCTCAGCATCATCCCTAGAAATTTACTCCAAATTCTAGGGATCCCTTTGCATAAGCTGTCTGTAACCAATACAACTATCATGGCTTTCAATGCTAGAAAAAGTCATCCTCTGGGCAAGATTTGTCTCAAGTGCTAGATTGGTGATCTCCGGACAAAGGTTGCTTGCTATGTAATCGATGTCAATGTATCCTGCAACGTCTTGTTAGGACGTCCGTAGATACACGAGAACATGATTGTTCCTTCTACTCTTTACTAGTGCTTTAAGTACGTCAATAATGATGGCATCGTGAAGACAGAGTTTACCGATGTCGATCCTTTCAAGGGTATGTGATGCCCTTCGGATTAAAAAATATGGGTGCGACATACCAGCGAGCTATGAACAAAATTTTTTGCGATGATTTGTGCAAAATAGTAGAATGCTATGTAGATGATATTGCAGTTAAAAGTTGTCTCAAGGGTAACCACCTCCAAGATTTGAGAACGGTGTTCAAACTGATGTGTACACACCAACTCAAGATGAATCCAACCGTCTTTTTTGGGAGTCTCAAGTGACAAGTTCTTTGGTTTTGTTATCACTTCAAAGGGTATACATCTTGACCCGGAGAAGGTTAAAGCTATCCTCGATATGCGTCTTCCAAGAAATCTCAAAGAGCTACGCGAACTTCAAGGAAGGTTAGCCTGCATCAGACGATTCATTTTAAATCTTTCTGGAAGGTGTCACCGTTTACTCAGCTCATGAAGAAAGGAGTATCTTTCATCTAGATTGAACAATATCCGTACCCATTTGATGACATCAAGAAGTATCTTACAAGCCCCCAGTATTGGTGGCTCCGATAGTCGAAAAGCCTTTATTGTTATATGTTCGCGCTATGGATCATTCTCTTGGTGACCTATTAGCTCAGAAGAATGAAGGCGATCATGAACAGGTAATCTATTACCTCAGCTGCATGATGGTTGGTGCCGAACACAGATACACACCTGTTGAAAAGGAATGTCTCGTACTGGTATTTGCTATCCAGAAGATACGTTACTATGTGTCTGGACAGACTATCCATATCATATCTAGAGTCAATCCTCTCAGAATACTCATGACTAAACCGGGTTCTCTTAATTCCCATTTAGCGACATGGGCAATGCTGTTGACTCCATATGATATGTTGTTCATTCCGTAGAAGGCAGTAAAAGGCCAAACATTAGCTGACTTCTTAGCAGCTCATCCAGTGCCAGAATCTTCCAAAATCTATGATAAAATCCTAGATAAAGTGGTTGAGTCTAACACTGCAACTGAGGAAATCCCTATTTGGTGAATGTTCTTTGACGGTGCCTCAAGAACAGGACCTAGAGGAAATATTGTGGCCGGAGTAGGGATCGTGCTTGTTTTACCCGATCATCTGGTTATACACCGTGCATATTCTCTCGTGGAACCTTGCACCAATAATGTGGCCAAATATAACGCCCTACTGATTCGCCTTCAACTGGCAAAACAACTGAGTGTTGACTATCTTGAAGCTTATGGTGATTCTAAGCTAATAGTTAGTCAGGTTCGAGGGGAATATGAAGTTCATCATGAAGATCTTATCCCATATCACAAAGCGATAATTGAATTGGCTTCTACCTTTGCTGGATTCTTCATCGAGCACGTACCTCGATTAGAGAATATAGAAGCAGATACTTTAGCCGGTCTGACTGCTTCCTTGACTGTTCCTACCAACACTTAGCATTCGATCACAGTGTCTGGTCGAGAGTTGTTCTATGCGAAAGATGCCTGATATATTCATCACAGCTATGCAGCAGAGACGAACGTCGACATCATAGACTGGAGATTTCCTTTTATAGACTACGCTGTCCCAGGAATCCTCCCTAATGACCCGAAGGGAGCAGTGTCTATCCAATGGCGACCTCTCAGATTTTACTATGATATAGCTACCAAAATGCTGTACCGACGTTCTTACGATGGGTTACTATTATGATGTTTATCGGTCACATAAGCCAAATATGCCCTACGTGAGGTTCACGATGGAATTTGTGGTGCACACCAACTAGGCCCCAAATTACAGGATTGCCTCAGATGAATGGGTTATTATTGGCCCACGATGATAGCAGATGTTATTGAATATACAAAGAAGTATAGGGCTTGTAATTCTATATTGATTTTATTCATCAACCTTCGGAGTTTCTACACCCGACGGTGGTATCTTGGCCTTTTGAAGCCTAGGGTATGGACGTCATCGGTCCAATCAGCCCGCCATCCTTCAGAGGATATCGGTTTATCCTGGTCAAAATTTTTGAGGATTTTTTCGGAGGATGTAATCCCCAAAATTTTGGAGGATTTTTTCTTTCTTTCTTTTTAAATATCTATTGATTAAATATTTAGTTTTAAATTAATTTATCTTTTATTATTATTAGTAAGATCAATATTATTATGTGTAATTTAAAGTACAGAATTTATATTATTTGTAATGGATTTAAGAAGGTATTTATTAGTCCTGCTATAGCAATAGCAGGTAAATATTTATACAAACATTTGTGCAAGTATATTAGGAATATTCTTGGATTTTATGGAATTTGGATTATTTTAAATTTTACGTATTTGTCACAAATAATGAATAGCCTTGAATTAAAGCACTGAAATTATTTTAATATTAACAGTAGCAGTAGCGGCTACACTATAGGTAATTTGGTACAAGAAAGTCTTTATTAAAATATTTTAGAAAATAATTATTATTTTCTTTTCTCCTAAAATTTTACAAAATTTTATTTTTAGACTAAAGGAGCTGGTATGAATATGCATGTTACTAGGAATATATATATATATATATATATATATATATATATATATATATATATATATTGATATTGAATTTTCAGTAAAAATAATAATATTAATAATATTAATACTACAGTGTACTGTTCCATTGGGAACAGTACAGCTAAGACCCAACCGGGCCAACCCCATGTGCAGTTAAGACTGACCCGACCCCATGTGCAGCTAAATCTCGACCTCATGGTGCTTTCTGCTTCTATGATCCCGACCCCCCCATGCTGCTCTTAAATCCCGACCCTTCATTCCATTCCGTGAACAAGAGCCCCCATTCCTTTCCGCGAACAACAGAGAATTAGATTGAATCAAAGAGTTTTAAATCCTTGTTTAAAACTCAAGCCCAAATCAAAAGCTGTTTAAACCAATAAAACCATATTCGAGAGGAATCAGGATTGAAACCCTTATATATACTCGTTAAATCCCGATTGATCTGTTACACAAATCCTTGCGGAGAGGTCTTCGTCAAACCGAAACCTGGTCGCCGCCATCCCGGAGCCCCTGCGAACACCCTGGATCCCCTGCAGCCGCGCGCCACCGATCCTAGGCGTCACAGCCACCGCACGGCAAACAGAGGGTTCTGTCGTCATACCTTAAGGTATTTTCGTTCATCGCGGTATTTCTCTTTCCATACTCGAGTGTTTTCGTTTTCGTAAAATCCTGTAGAACACCAATATAACCATCTACGAGCACTGCTAGTTAGTTCAAGGTGAACTGATTCGTATTCGCCGAGAAACCGAGGCAAAGTCAGGCCAAAATCCCGACTCGACGAGAAACAGAACAATCTCCAATCCAGCCAGAGTGCTGATTTAGACGGCCTTTCCCGAACTAACTAATAAGATTTTTCAAAACTAATTCAAGGTAGTTATAAACAATATATAGGGGATCGAAACCCTTTTTATAGAATTAATTTTCATCTTTTATACAGAAAGTTACACGTCATTAAAATTTAAAAAAAAACTGGTTTTCGAACTTTCAAATTTCAATAAAACCAACCGATACGGCGTACGCCCCGACAAATCGGACGACGTGATCATGCACTATACGCATCAAAAGGCGCGTATGGATGTTGTCGACGTGTGGGAACTGACGGAACTAGATTTTGTTGCGCGTGTGCGACGAAATCAGTGCGTATCCGTCGAGATACCTCCGTATCGACGTTTTGCAAACTTCACCATAACTTCGTGCACATTCATCGTATCGAGACAAAACTTGTGCCATCAGGAGCGTTTCATTTTTCTGGTCCTGTATGCCAAGTTTGGTCTGATTCTGAGAAGGTCAAACCGGAACGCCTTTTTGGCGGGCCCACGACCCGCTCTAACAGGCGATTTTGTGCACGGCCCGCCGAAATCCAACTTTGGACATACGGTTGGGTTCGTCTCCTCAAACCGGATTCGTAGATATGTAGTTTGATGACTTTAGAGACCGTAGGTTCTGGCACGCATTTCAGTGCAAAATGGGTCCAACGGCGGACATTGTTTTGACCCAAAATTACGAATTTGCCCCTGTTCCAAAATTAGACTTTTGGACAGGCATTTCCTAGGTATTTTTTTTATGCCAAATCTGTTCATGATGTTTATTTCAGCATCCGAGGTCGTTCGTAAAAGTTGGCTTTCAGTGCTTCCCTATTCTAACGATTTGAGTTACCAGGCGTCGCCATTCTGCACACTACCTCCAGGCAAGATACCTTGCCACCAACTGTTTATTTATTTTAGATCATATTTCATGCATTATTCATTACTTTCTTTATGCAAAATAAACTGTGATACATGGCACAACTTATTAGAACTTACTGTTCAGTTATATTTCCTGCTATGTATTATTTTCTTACACATTAAACTTATAGTTAAGGGACCACCCTGTGAGTGTTGCATTCATAGGCCTTAACACATTTGTACCACGAAGCTGTGAGTCACATATAGTACTCGGACATGCGTGATTGGATGGCCACCGGTACGTATAAGCCGTGCGATAGGAATAACCGCTAATAGATATTGCATGCTTAGTTTGACTTAGCGGTTAATAGAGGTTTTGTGTTGTGGATACAACATAGTAGGCATTGGGCGGGGAGGACAATTCCATAGCGTATGGGCTTCGATGCACTTTCCCTTTTGTAACCCGTAAGATTCGCCAGAGACGCGGGTCAGATTACCCATGATTACTGACGGCCACTAACGTTCTGCGGAACGTTATGCTCTTATTGATTGGGCCTCTGGTGCCCCAAGGGGGGACTATGCCGATCATATTTAGCCAGTGCCTATGCGCAGGAAGGATTGTCCTTAAATATATTTCACTTAGAACGGTTAGGCACCTTTATCCGTTAGATATGAGTACTTTTGGTTTAGGTATTTGTATCTGACCGTGGCTTGGAACAATAACTTATCGCGGATTAGTTCGTCACATCTTGTCCTTGTTTGGTTGTAGGTGTGGCTTACTACTTCGATGAGAAGGTATTGAACCTTGTTGGGGTCCGGATACCATATTGGATTCATAGTATGGAAAGATACGTTATCGTGAATTAGTTTACCATCTCCTGTCCTTGTTTGGTTGGGGGGATGGTAAGCTAGTTCAATAGGTGTGTATTGGACCATGTTATGATCTGATCTTACTTATCCTTATTGAGCAGTATTTATTCAGTTTATGTGGCATGTTCTTTTTGTATCTTGTTACGTCCCTCTGAGGACCTGGTGATCTCTCCAGGTACAGGTGTGCAAGATTTTCCGCAGGAGTATGGCTCCACTATAGACTCATCCTTCACGTTCGAGCGAGTCGTACCTTCTGATCACAGCTGTCCCTATTGGGTCGAGGAGCCTATTTAGTCATTATTTTTTATTCTATTTATCTTAGAGGTTGGACTATTTCCTTTCAGTTTATATTAGTGCCGGTAGTAGATTTGTCTCCGCCCGGCCAACAACTATATTTTGACATCTACTTTAATTCGTGAGTTACCATTTTTTTATATTCACTGTGGATGAGATATAGCTTTTACCTGTGACTGTCTGTTATTATTATTCACAATACAGCTCATGTGTATATTTGAGATTTCCATATATTGGAGTATATCTCGTATATATGCAGCTGGCATGCTTCATTCCTAGTCCTACGTATTTTGGGACTGGGCGTGACATGTTTTTGTGGTGGCCCATGCAGGTCAAGATAAATTGTTTGGTTACTTTACAGTACCAAGCAAGCCTGCGTATAGGATTAGAAATTTAGGATCTCATCCACATATAGGACATTCTATCCCACTTTTATTTCGAACTCCCAACAGTCTATCTTGATTGCTTCTTTGCTTGAATTATTCTTCCGTAAACCTTTATCCCTCTATCGTGCGTACTAACGTCATCATGTTCCACCATTCAATCACACTACTAGTTCAACTCCTATAAGTTGGGTAGGAAGCCTCACAACCTAACTTCCTTTGAATATTAACCAGGCCTTAGACAAAAAGACAGTAGGACGACTGCATTGGCACGAATAACGGACACGACTTACATTCTTAAGTAGCTTAAGCTATTTATATTTTCTTTCATCATTATCTCGCGTATTTGTAATTGGACTACCTTGACTAATGTTGCTATTATAGCCTAGTTTTGCGAGCTTACTCTCTCATCGAGCTTGTTCAGGACATATATTTTATTGTGGGCGCCCACGGATACATTGTCTTATCAGAACTGGTGTATTGTGGTCTGATCAACCATAGCGCATTTGGTTCGCCTTTCGTATGATTCTACGTGGATTGAGATATGGTTAGCTTAACATATTAGCCCTTTAGGATCTTATCCACGTGTTGTTGACATTTTAAATTCTTTATTAAACTCTCTTTCAATTGCTTGACTCAAAACCTGTCTGAATCTATTCTAATATTGCCCTTAACTTTGTGCCAGCAATACGACTCTACACAGCGGACACACCTCTACCCTAACCATCACATCTGGTGATGCAACTTTCCAGGAAGAACAGGTTTCCCCAATGACCCCAGTGACTCCGTATCAGCTAGAGCCATAGCAGAATACCACGTACCCATCGATGGTACAGCAGGAAGCCCAGGTGCCCCCAGTCAGCCAGGTTGAGCAAACTACTGTAGTACCACCAGGAGAGACTGTACCATCCCCACTGCCTCAACAGTTTTTACCACAGCTCGGACCCCAACTGCCTCCACTTCCGACTGATATGGACCCGACCACCCAGTTTATGTATGCCATGCTACAATCTCAGTGGCAGCAAATGGAACTGTTGAGGCAGAGTATGATAACCTACTTAGCTAGACCTCCACCACCCGCCCCGGTACCAGATCCAACTCCAGCTCCACAACCATATCTGGGCTCCATTACAGACTTCATCGACATGGGCCCTAAGAATTTTAAAGGTACTGAGCGTCGCTTAGAAGTTTCCGCATGGCTTATCAGCACCGAAAAATAATTGAGGGCATCCCAATTGCTAGCACATGATTGGATGACAGCAGTAGATTTACTCTTAGAAGACAATGCTCATCACTGGTGGAAGGCTGAAGCAAGACGACTGGGCATTGAGAGCACATGGAAGGAGTTTTATGACATCTTCTATGAAAGATTTTTCCCCATCCATGTTCGAGATGCTCTCTATGACCATTTCCTTCATCTGAAGCAGGAGAACATGTCGGTAGATGAGTAAGATGCAGAGTTCAGCCATTTGAGTAGATTTGGTACGGTATTAATCTCGACAGAGCTGGAGAAGGCAAGGAGGTTCCATCAGGGGCTCGCACCAGAACTCAAGACTTTTACTACTGTACAGTCACGAGTCTCTCATGCAGCTGTCTTGGAGGAAGCACGTACCCAGAAGCTACTTCGTAAGGAACAGCAGGCACAAAGACGCCCCACACCGATAGCTGCACCAGTTAGGGCGACTCAAGGTGGACCAACCAGGAGGCCTATAGGACAGTACCAACAGAGGCCCACACCCTATCAGAAGCCCACCTGCAACTACTGCAGAAAAAAGGGTCGGCGCCACATTTGATATGGATGTCGAATTCGTCTTGGATTATGCTTGAGGTGCGGATCGGAACGACATCGGATTATCGATTGTCCCGAGCAGCCAGGCAAGGGCAAGCATTTACCATGGCTGTGGTGGACCCCCATCACGAGACTAGAGATCTGGCAGGTATTATTCTACTTATACCATTAATCTTTATTTAGTCATGGCTTAGCATTGAGCAATACATTCAGTAGCTTAGGCAACATGCATGAGCACTATCTTTGGTACCATTAGACATATCATGGCTATAGTTTAGCAAGCTTATAAATAGAACTCTTGACTTCTTCGTTAGAACTCTTGAATGACGTGGCTATACATTTGTGACTCTGTCAACAACACTTGTACGCCTTAGATATGAGGAAATCACCCAAACTCTACGCATATCATTTCGATACCTTGCCATGGCATTGATGTTTGAAGCATAGCATTAGCTATTTTCTTCCAACAAACTTCACTTACATAGATTAGAGGAGCCACCCTACACACATGAGATACGTGTGCCACACAAACCCACCATCCTATACCCCATTTCAACTACACCACATGAATGACACATTTTCCTTATAAAAACTATTGATGCCTATTTTCGTCACAATTGATTTCTACCGTGCAATATCGGTACATTTCCTCAAACGAACTAAATAACCATGACCCATGCAAGACTAAGAATACCCTATCTTATAGAAAATAGTGTCAGTTCGAATTTTATTATGACTATCTCCACCCTCTTTACAGAGACCAAGACATGAAATGACTACCTGCTCTCCCTTCGTATTCAGCCCACTATATTTTTTTAAGATTTATTGTCATGTTTTTAGATGAGGTTTATTCTAATTTCGAGGACGAATTTTTTTTAGTTGGGAAGGATGTAATCCCCCAAAATTTTGGAGGATTTTTTTTCTTTCTTTCTTTTTAAATATCTATTGATTAAATATTTAGTTTGGAATTAATTTATATTTTATTATTATTAGTAAGATCAATAATATTATGTGTAATTTAAAGTACAAAATTTATATTATTTGTAATTGATTTAAGAAGGTATTTATTAGTCCTGCTATAGCAATAGCAGGTAAATATTTATACAAACATTTGTGCAAGTATATTAGGAATATTCTTGGACTTTAAGGAATTTGTATTATTTTAAATTTTACGTATTTGTCACAAATAATGAATAGCCTTGAATTTAAGTACTGAAATTATTTTAATATTAAGAGTAGCAGTAGTGGCTACACTATAGGTAATTTGGTACAAGAAAGTCTTTATTAAAATATTTTAGAAAATAATTGTTATTTTTCTTTTCTCCTAAAATTTTACAAAATTTTATTTTTGGACTAAAGGAGCTGGTATGAATGTGCATGTTACTAGGATTATATATATATATATATATATATATATATATATATATATATATATATATATATATATATATATATACAAGAAAGTCTTTATTAAAAAAATATATATTGATATTGAATTTTCACTAAAAATAATAATATTAATAACATTAATACCACAGTGTACTGTTCCATTGGGGAACAGTACAGCTAAGACCCAACCGGGCCAACCCCATGTCCAGCTAAGACTGACCCGACCCCATGTCCAGCTAAATCCCGACCTCATGGTGCTTCCTACTTCTATGATCCCGACCCCCCCATGCTGCTCTTAAATCCCGACCCTTCATTCCTTTTCGCGAACAAGAGCCCCCATTCCTTTCCGCGAACAACAGAGGATTAGATTGAATCAAAGAGTTTTAAATCCTTTTTTAAAACTCAAGCCCAAATCAAAAGCTATTTAAACCAATAAAACCATATCCGAGAGGAATCGGGATTGAAACCCTCATATATACTCGTTAAATCCCGATTGATCTATTACACAAATACTTGCGGAGAGGTCCTCGTCAAACCGAAACCTGGTCGTCGCCATCCCGGAGCCCCTACGAACACCCTGGATCCCCTACAGCCGCACACCACCGATCCTAGGTGTCATAGCCACCGTGCGGCAAACAGAGGGTTCTGTCGTCATACCTTAAGGTATGTCCGTTCATCGCAGTATTTTTCTTCCCATACTCAAGCGTTTTTGTTTCCGTAAAATCCTGTAGAACACCAATATAACAATCTAGGAGCGTTGCTAGTTAGCTCAAGTCAAACTGATTCGTATTCGCCAAGAAACCGAGGCAAAGTCAGGCCAAAATCCCGACTCGATGAGAAACAGAACAATCTCCAATCTAGCCAGAGTGCTGATTTGGACGGCCTTTCCCGAACTAAGTAATAAGATTTTTCCTAAACTAATTCAAGGTAGTTATAAACAACATATAGGGGTTCGAAACCCTTTTTACAGAATTAATTTTCATCTTTTATACATGAAGTTACACGTCATTAAAATTTAAGGAAAAACTGGTTTTCAAACTTTAAAATTTCAATAAAACCAACCGATACGGCGTACGCCCCGACAAATCGGGCAACGTGGTCGTACACTATATGCATTAAAAGGTGCGTATGGATGTTGTCGACGTGTGGGAACTGACGGAACTCGATTTTATTCTGCGTGCGCGACGAAATCAGTACGTATCCGTCGAGATACCCTCGTATCGATGTTTTGCAAACTTGACCATAACTTCATGCACGTTCGTCGTATCGAGACAAAACTTGCGCCATTAGGACCGTATCATTTTTTTGGTCCTGTATGCCATGTTTGGTCCGATTCTGAGAAGGTCAAACCTGAACGCCTTTTTGGCGGGCCCGCGACCCGCTCTTACGGGCGATTTTGTGCTCGGCCTGCCGTAATCCAACTTTGGACATACGGTTGGGTTTGTCTCCTCAAACGGGATCCATAGAGATGTAGTTTGACGACTTTAGATACCGTAGATTATGGCACGCGTTTTGGTACAAAATGGATCCAACGGCGGACATCGTTTTGACCCGAAATTATGAATTTGCCCCTGTTCTAAAATTAGACTTTTGGACATGCGTTTCCTAGGTATTTCTTTTATGCCAAATCTGTTCGTGATGTTTATTTCAGCATCCGAGGTCGTTCGTAAAAGTTGGCTTTCAGTGCTTCCCTATTCTGACGATTTGATTTACCAGGCGTCGCCATTCTGCACACTACCTCCAGGCAAGATACCTTGTCACCAATTGTTTATTTATTTTTGCTCATATTTCATGCATTATTTATTATTTCTTTATGCAAAATAAACTGTGATACATGGCACAACTTGTTAGAACTTACTGTTCAGTTATATTTCCTGCTATGTATTATTTTCTTACACATTAAACTTAGAGTTAAGGGACCACCCTGTGAGTGTTGCTTTCATAGGCCTTGACACATTTGTACCACGAAGTTATGAGTCACATATAGTACTCGGACATGCGTGATTGGCTGGCCACCGGTATGTGTAAGCCGTGCGATAGGCAATAACCGCTAATAGATGTTGCATGCTTAGTTTGACTTAGCGGTTAATAGAGGTTTTGTATTGTGGATACAACATAGTAGGCATTGGGTGGGGAGGACAATTCCTTAGCGTATGGGCTTCGATGCACTTTTCCTTTTGTAACCCGTGAGCTCCGCCAGAGACGCGGGTCAGATTACCCATGATTACTGACGGCCACTGACGTTCTGCAGAACGTTATGCTCTTATTGATTGGGTCTCTGGTGCCCCAAGGGGGGACTATGTCGATCCTATTTAGCCAGGGCCCATGTGCAGGAAGGATTATTCTTAACTACATTTGACTTAGAACGGTTAGGCACCTTTATCCGTTAGATATGAGTACTTTTCGTTTGGGTACTTGTATCTGACCGTGGCTTGGAACAATAACTTCTCGCAGATTAGTTCAGTCACATCTTAGTCCTTGTTTGGTTGTAGGTGTGGCTTACTACTTCTATGAGAAGGTATTGAACCTTGTTGGTGTCCGGATACCATATTGGATTCATAGCATGGAAAGATACGTCATCGTGAATTAGTTTATCATCTCCTTGTAGGCCTCAAAAATGACAGTCACGCTGAGTTGATCAGGACAGAGTCAAAAGTCACGCTCAGTTGATCCAGACAATATAAACAAATCACGCTGGGGAGACAGCTCATCATTTGTCAAGAGTAATTATGACTGACAGCACAACAGTCGAAGAATGTCTCTTCGTATGCCACGTATGCACAGACTTCGAGAGATCATCGCCGTCTATTGCGTGATTTTCGAAATCTTCTTCAGCAAGACTCAATCTTCGTCAAGTTGGCGTACCAAAAGGGTTTCTTGTCATTTAATGCGACTGACAAAGCAATCACTATCAGAGATTTTGTGTCAGTCGAGACACGCCGAATCAAGACAGCTAGCAGTTCTATTTTAAGTCTGCGTGTATTTGTGATCTTCATCTCAAGTTTGCGTGGATTCTGAAGTTTTCTTCTTAAAGTTTGCGTAGATTTTGAAGTTCTTTTGCCTCGAAGTCTTGCGTGGATTCTGAAGCTTCCTGCCCCAAGTTTGCGTGGATTTTGAAGCTTTCTACACCGAGTTCGCGTAGATTTCGTCTTCAACAAGTCTGCAGTGGATTTCATCAAATTATAGTACGTGGCAGCCATGCTACTGATCTCTCGCCTGCGTGTCCTGTAACTTGCACACGACTCATGCATGATTGCCATGTGTCCAACAGTTACAGGCCACGTCCAGTAACTGCTCACAACCTTGCGTATGTTAAATCCTGCATGATTTTCAACTAAGCACAGGCTGTGAAGACAGTTATCTTTTCAGTTATTATTCTTGACTCTATAAATAGAGTTCTTTTTCTCATTCATTGGACAGATACATTGATATCTACTGTCAAAATTTTGAGAGCTTTTCTTCTTCGCATAGTCCAAGGGATAAAGCGATCGTCTTCTAGATCGGATTCCTAAAGTTGTAATTTTCCCAAAACACAACAAATAAAGAGAATTTCTTTATGGAAAACAAATTGGCGACTCTGCTGGGGAAAACCATCTCCTCTTCTGAGATGGTAACAACTCAATGCGACACTTCGTCAATCGGCTCGACGAAGAAGGTGATGACGATCAAATTCGATCAACTCGCCTATGAAGAAATACAGCAGGGCTAAGGGTGGCAAGCCCACTCCAGCCTCCATCATCACTGCCAAGTCGAAGGGACACTCTGTCTATGTCCTAAGAATCAGTTGGCAGTCAATGGTGAAGTCTCTGCCACAGTGTCTACTCCTAACACTGGCAAGAACTCCACTGCAAGCACGTACACTCTTGTGCGCTCGAAGATGACAGTAACTAAAAGTCACGCTGACAGTACTGGCTCCTTAGCCGAATCTGTTCCAGCGTGTAAATTCAACTCTAAAAGTCACGCTGACAGTACTGGCTCCTTAGCCGAATCTGTTCCAGCGTGCAAATTCAACTCTAAAAGTCACACTGACAGTACTGGCTCCTTAGCCAAATCTGTTCCAGCGTGCAAATTCAACTCTAAAAGTCACGCTGATAGTACTGGCTTCTTAGCCAAATCTATTCCAGTGTGCAATCCCACATTCAACAGTCACGCTGACAGTACTGGTTCCTTAGCCAAATCTGTTCCAGCGTGTAATTCTAAAATCAAAAGTCACGCTAACAGCTCTGGTTCTTTAACCAAGTCTGTTTCAGCGTGTATTTCATCAGAGAAGAATAGCTCCTTAGGTTATCTCTTCTTCTTCACCGAGTTCTATTAGAACTGGGGGTGGTCTTCCACACAAAGTCCCTTCGAAAAGGAATAACTCTTTAGTTGTTTCTTCTGCTCCTGTAGTTTTTACTTCAGGAACAGCTTTGACTGATACTTTTGTTAGTCAAAGGAAAGGAGATGGTCTTTTGACTACTCTTCCTTCTGGACATTCTACGTCTCAAAACTTGAATGAGTCCAAGAAGAAACATTCCTTAATGTCTTCTTCTTTGACTTCTTCAAATTGGGCACAGAATCTGTCCATTAAAGAGGGTCTGTTACCAACTCCTAATCAAAGGAGTGGTTCAACTCTTCCTTCTCTGCAAATATCCAGATCAATGGAAGGAAAACTCCATGTTTCCAAAATTAATGTATTACCTTCCACTGATTTAAGAACAAAACTCAGCACTTCTGGTGTTAAGAAACCATACCAATTGGATATGAAGATAAAAGATCCAGATGCAGAGTATGCAAGAAATTATGTGGCTCACATTAATCACTCTTTGTATAATCAAGAGCCATCAAGACTCAAGAACAGGAAGTATACTCCTCAATCTTCACAAACAGATTTACGGGAATATCTTCAACAGAAGAGAAGGAGTAATTCTATATTAAAGGAACATGCTGAATGTGACTTCTATCCAAGAGTCATAATTCAGTGCAGATGTCAATCAACAGTTCAAGACCATGGTGATCATGAATGTGACTTCCAGCCAAGAGTCACAATGCAATGCAGATGTCAAAATAAACGACAGTCTGTCTTCAATAGGATTCAGTATGAACCTATGCCTGATGAAGATGAGCCTTTGTTTGCCTCTGTCAACATGACTTCTCGGGACAACGGGGGTAGAGTTGATAGTCCAGATGGAGTATATAGAAACACCAGAGCAAGAGTCCTGGCTTCTAGTCAAAGAAATTTGACCCCTGAAATTGATTCTGAATTTCTTGGAGAATCTAACTTTCCACCTCTTCCTACTGGGGGTAATTCTCTATAGTTGACTTTGATGCACTGAAGCAATGATTCAGAGTATACAACATCTACTAGTTCATCAATAATCCCTCATACAGTCACGACTTACATGGTTGATAGGAATACTGATGAACCTTCTTCTTCCTTGACTCCTCAAGATCAAAGAATTGCTTCTTTGGAACAGCAAATGAAGTCTATGACTGACACAATGAAGTCGATGTATGAACTCATGACAGCTCAGTTGCAAAATCGACAGACTGTATCAGATGCCATACCAGTTGATACTGATATAAGTCCAGTACAAGTTCCTCCAGCAGTACAATCCAATACTCCTGGACCAGCTCAACCAAATCCTAGTCTCTCTGGAGCTGGGGGTAGTGCTTACAATGCTGTTCCTCCTCCCAACTATTCTCTACAAGCCACAACTCCACAATCTTCGAGAGTTGTCTCTGAAGAATTAAAGAATCTCAAAACTCAATTCGAGGCATTCAAACAGAAGGATGGTTTACAAAGGTTAGGCATCAAACAGCCTTATCCGATAGAATGGAAGCAAGTATCATATCCTCCTAAATACAAGCCTCCTACTATCTCATTCTATGATGGAACCACTTCACCAAGTCAGTTTATTAATCACTTTGAAGTGATGACTGATCAACTGCAACCAAGTGATGCCCTCCTTACTCGGGTATTTATTGGATGTCTCAAGGGAACGGCTTATAAATGGTATAGGAGTCTCCCAGATGGGAGTATTACCTCATTTGCTGGTTTCAAACAGATGTTTCTTGAAAGGTTCTATGAAGGGCTTAATGACATGACTATGTCTGCTCTTATTAGAATCAAGCAGAAAAATAATGAATCTACAGAGGAATACATTGAACGGTTTCGAAGAGAAGCTCTGAAGATGCCTCTTGGAACTCCTGATGCTGTCACCATTGACACGTGCAAATCAAACTTGTTGCCAATTATCAGTATGTGGACAGGGTCTACTCAATTTCAAGATTGGCCTTCCTTCATAGTCAGTGCCAAAGCTGCAGAAATCAGTGCTGAAACCTTCAAAGGTTTAGGAGTGCAGATGACTCCTAAAGAAATAGGACAAGGTGCTAACAATAAAAATAATGCTCGCAAAGGAAAAGAAACTCTTGAAGTTAATCTTCAGAGCAAAGATGCATCAAATGTTCAAACTCCTGCCTCTACAACTCAACAATCAAGAACACCTCGCCCCAAAGAAGAATATTCTTTTGATGACGACGATGTCCTTGGTATCTTTGAATGTCTGCTGAAAGGTAATAAAATACAATTACCAGAGATCAAGAAACCTGATGGAGCTGGTAAGACAGATCATCCTAAATACTGTCCATATCACAGAATGCTGGGTCACACAATTCGTACATGTTATGTATTGAAAGGAAAGATCCAAGAAATGATTAAATCTGGAGCTATCTCTCTTACTCCAAAAGAGAAGACCGTCACCTCCAACGTCGTCTCTATGCAATTTGGAGATTTCCCTCCTCAACTCCTTGAAAGTGGGATTGTTCCTATTCCCAAGGCAACTCTTGACATAGTGAATCTTCCTCCTCCACAGTCTGAAGGATTAGTGCCAATCACTTTGGAAACAGGGGAAATCATGTGGATCCATCCTGATCTAGTGGCAGATTTTGAATCGCCTTCTCCTCAAAAGATTTTTTCTCAAAAATCTAAGAAGGCAGGAAAGATCAAGTCATGTCATATGACTTCTCTTGGGTCTACCTCTGACACAGAGCCAAAAGACAAAGAAGAAGCACTTGTTAGTGCTACTCGAACGGGGAAACCTTACCTAAAGGATTATTCTAAAAATCCTGAAGATCCTACTGATATCCCTTCAGATGCTAAAGATGCTCCTAATGTTCCTCCTGAAGAAGAATCATCTACTGAACCTGTTCCTCCCAAGCCTACGGCTCTGGAGAAAGGCAAACAACAGGCTCGGTTTGATAAGCCAATCAAGAAGTCTTCTCCTCTTGGACTTCAGAAGCCTTACAACTTCGACATTTTGGCTCAACTTGTTAATACTCCAGCTAGAATGTCCCTCTTTGAACTTCTACGTCTTTCTAAAGAAACTCGGGAGACGTTAAGTGAAGCACTTCTACAAGCTGACTCTTGTCTTGCACAATTGAAGAAGCCAGATGCGGAACCTGCCACTTGCTTACATTGCAACAGTGTACTGGAGATTATCCCAAATATCACCTTTACACAAGACGACATGCTACTGGAGGATAATCGACATGACCGATCTCTCTACTACACTGGTTATTTTGATACGATGAAGATAGATCGTATCCTCATTGACCCAGGGTCTGCTATAAGCATAATGCCAAAGAGTTTGTTGGATGAACTAAAAATTCCTCTTCACAAGCTCTCCAAGACGGTTACTACTATCTTGGGATTCAATCAAAGCCGAAGTGAGCCTTGGGAAAGATTCATCTGAAGCTTCAAATAGGCGATTTTAGATCTAAAGTCACTTTCTATGTGATCGAGATCGTGGGATCCTATAATCTTCTTCTGGGGAGGCCCTTTCTTCATGAAAATAATGTGGTGCCCTCTACTCTTCATCAATGTTTTAAATACATTGATAGCAATGGAAGAGTACAAAAAGAAGTTGCTGATATAAATCCCTTCCATGGGGTTGAAGCTTATTTCAACGATTCCCGAATGTACAAAGAAGAGTATACAAGGATCATACAAGCTATGGAGAAAGAAGATGCACAAAGTGAGACTTTAATAATCCCTGTTAAAGGTCGAACTACTCAGCAACAATCTCCTAAACCCTCTGGAGAAGATTCTTTCATCATTCCAGTGAGTGGACGGATCTCTCCGTTACCTCAGTCATCTACTCAAAATACACTGATCATTCCTGTCAGTGGGCGTACTACAGTTCCTGTACCTTCACAAGATACTCTGCTAATTCCAGTTGGAGGGCGGACTACTCTTCCTACTCAAACTTCAAGGGAGCTCACCTCTTCTGAGCCATTTGTTATCGATCTTAATCGAAACAAAGCTTCTTCTTCTTCTCCCCCTTTAGTCATTGACTTGGCTAAAATCTCTAAGGCTCAGCCTTCTCCCAATGTAAATATTGCTGCTTTTACATTTAATAAAAAGTCTTCACCTTTGCAGTACGTTGATGTGTGTAATTATGTTCATAGTTATTTACATCTGTTAGATGACTTGAACACAATAACCATAGGAGTTGTACAGACTGTTCATATAGATGTATCTCTAGAACCTGTACAATCTTCATACTTTCTAGTTCCCAGCAGAAAGCCAGGAGACATTCCAATATTCTTCTACAAAGGGCCTCAAAATCCTTCTGATCTTGAAAATGATGACAAAAATGATGATACTGGAAGATTACAACTACGTCGTTATAGTCAGCAATCTAGAGACTCATCAAAAATATGGGCTATGACTTCAGGACTGGCCTCAATGATGGAAAAGGAAGAAAAATACCTGTCCGGATTCCTCCTTTGAAATATGGAAGGACGAAATGCGGATTGGGTTATACTGCTCCTACTCCTTTCATCAATATTATCCATGAAGATCCCGAGTCTGACGAAGATAAGAGATCTGATTCTTCTAGTACCACTTCTTGGGATTCCGATACGAGTATCGGTGACTTCTATTGCAACCTTCTGTCTTCCAATATGGTTTCCATTGACCATTCTGAAGAAAGTAATGAAGACGAAGAAGAGTTTGAAATCTCACCTGAATCAGAACAGTGGGCCCAAAGATTAGATAATCAATGGGAGTTCCGTTTCGAGCAAAAAGAACCTCCGACTGAAGATAAACTTGTTCAAATAGATGTTGGTGAAGAGGGATCTTCCAAACCAATATTCATCAGTGAAAGTCTTTCAGAAACTGATAAGAAAGACATGATCAAACTCATTCGTGATTACATCGATATCTTTGCTTGGAGTTATGAAGATATGCCAGGGCTTGATCCTCAAATTGCAACTCACAAGCTTAATATCTTGTCGAATGCTAAACCGGTCAAACAACAACAGCGACGATTTCGTCCAGACATTATGGATGCAATTGAAGCTGAAGTCAATAAACTCATTACCTCTGGGTTTATTAGAGAGGAACAACATCCTGATTGGGTAGCTAATATTGTTCCTGTTCTTAAAAAGACTGGCAAGATCAGAGTATGCATAGACTTTCGCGATCTCAATGCGGCATGTTCTAAAGACGAATTCCCTCTACCAATCACTGATGTCATGGTTGATAATACCTTTGGATTTGAACGAATGTCATTCATGGACGGGTATTCTGGGTACAATCAGATCAAAATATTTCTAGAGGACGAGAAGCACACTTCTTTCAGAACGCCGATTGGTACATACTTTTATACAGTTACGCCATTCGGTCTCAAGAATGCAGAAGCAACTTATCAACGAGCTATGAGCACTATATTCCGTGAACATTTGCGGAAAACAGTCGAATGCTATGTTGATGATATTGCAGTCAAAAGTCGACAAAAGGAGGATCATATCCAAGATTTGAAGATTATATTTGATCTAATGCGTAAGCATCAATTAAAGATGAACCCTACTAAGTCCTTCTTAGGCGTCTCTAGTGGTAAATTTCTCGGCTTCGTCATTACCTCTAAAGGTATACACGTGGATCCCGAGAAGATCAAAGCCATCCAAGAGATGCGTCCTCCACGCACCTTAAAAGAGCTACGAGAATTTCAAGGAAGAATCGCTTATATCAGGAGATTTATCTCTAATTTATCAGGACGCTGCAGACCATTCAACAAACTTATGAAGAAAGGTGTCTCTTTTATCTGGAATGATGAATGTCAGAAAGCATTCGATGATATAAAACAATATCTAATGAGCCCTCCAGTATTGGTACCTTCCGTCTCAGGAATACCGTTCCTCCTCTATACTCGAGCAATAAGTCATTCATTGGGTGCATTACTCGCTCAAAAGAATCAAAATGGCCATGAACAAGCCATTTATTATCTCAGCCGCACTATGACCGGAGCTGAACCTCGATATTCACCGGTTGAAAAAGAATGTCTAGCCTTGATGTTTGCTGTCCAAAAGACACGTCATTATATCATTGGCCAGACTATTCATGTCATCTCCAGGATCAATCCTATACGGATCATGATGAAGAAACCCAGTGTTTTGAATTCTCGATTGGCTAACTGGGGAATCCTACTTGCTCAGTATGACATGCACTATATTCCTCAGAAATCAGTCAAAGGACAAGCTTTAGCTGATTTTCTGGCTGCTCACTCAATTCCAGAAAATTCAAAACTCTATGATGAAATCCCAGATGAAGTCCTAGATTCAAATCAAATTGCTGAAGAAGATCCTACTTGGTGTCTATTCTTTGATGGAGCATCAAGAATTGGTCCTAATGGCGATATTATCGCTGGAGTTGGAATTGTTCTTGTATCGCCAGAAGGTCTTGCCATCCAAAGAGCTTATTCTCTCGATCAGCCGTGTTCAAACAATGTAGCTGAGTACAACGCATTACTTATTGGTCTTCAACTCGCTAAATATCTGAATATTCAACATTTAGAGGCGTATGGAGACTCTAAACTTATTGTCAATCAGATCAGGGGTACTTATGAAGTTCGCCATCAAGATCTGGTTCCTTATCATAAAACAGCTATATCTATGGCTTCTTCGTTTGAAGAATTCTTCATTGAACATGTTAGGCGAGCATGTAACACAGAAGCTGATGCCCTTGCTAATCTTGCAGCGGTGCTGGCTATCCCAATCAGACGGCAACAAATGATTGTTGTTCGTAATCGAAAATTATTTTATCTTGAAAATAACCTGACTCTAGGACTTCCAGTTGACATTGAAGAATCAACATCTCATGACGTCAACACAACAAGAGGATTTGGATTCAGTCGTAAATCGATATCATCTTCATCCGATTCCAGCATGGAATTCATCTTCAGTAACTCGACTGAGAATCAGAATACGGATAAAGATTGGAGACTTCCTTTCTTAGATCTCGTATTATATGATATTCTTCCGGATGATTCGAGTGAGGCAGTATCTATCAGACGACGATCACTCAGATTCTACTACAATCATACAACAAAGACCTTATATCGTTGAGCTTATGATGGTTTACTCCTTCGATGTGTTGCCGGTGACGAGGCTCAACAAATCATTCGTGAAGCACATGATGGAATTTGTGGAGCACATCAGCCAGAACCAAAACTTCAAGACCGTATTCGACGTATGGGTTATTATTGGCCCACCATGATATCTGATGCTATCGAATACGCAAAGAAGTGTAAAGCTTATCAAATCCATACGGATTTTATTCATCAACCCTCAGAATTTCTACATCCGACGGCAGCATCATAGCCCTTCGAAGCTTGGGGCATGGACATTGTCGGCCCGATCAATCCACCGTCATCTAAAAGACATCGGTTTATTCTTATAATAACCGATTATTTCTCCAAATGGGCCGAAGCCATTCCATTATCTGAAGTCAAGACTTCCAATGTTATCAGCTTTATCAAACACCATGTCATCTATAGATTTGGTGTCCCTCGGCACATTATTCATGATAATGGACCACAATTCGTCAGCCAGAGATTTACTCGATTCTGCGACGATCATCGGATTGATAATGTGGCTTCTACCGCATATAATCCTGCCGCTAATGGATTAGCAGAAGCTTTCAACAAAACCATCATCAAACTCTTGAAGAAGTTTGTTTCTTCCAACAAACGAAATTGGAGTGAGAAGCTTGGTGAATGCTTGTGGACTTATCGTACTACAGTCCGTAATGCTACTAAGTGTACACCTTTCTCTCTGGTGTACGGATCTGAGGCTGTTCTTCCATTAGAGATTTAAATTCCTTCTTTAAGGATAGCAATCGCTAATGAACTTACCTCAGAAAATAATGATCGTCTTAGACTTCAAGAATTGGAGGCTCTGGATGAAAAGCGATTATCTGCTCAACAGAATATTGAATTCTATCAAGCTAGAATTTCAAGGGCTTTTAACAAAAAAGTCAGAATTCGAACATTTCAGAAAGGAGAACTTGTGCTTACTGTCAGACGCCCGATGACTATGACACACATGAGTAAGGGCAAGTTTGATGCAAAATGGGAAGGTCCATTCATTGTCAATAAGATCTTTTCTAATGGGGCTTATCAACTCACTACTCTAGATGGTAAAGCCACTATAATGCCCATCAATGGCAAATTCTTGAAGAAGTACTACGTCTAATATTTCTATCAAGATTGTCCTCCCATCATTCTCCAGCTGTTTCATTGTTCTTTCCGAAGAATCATTCTGATATCTATTATCCCCAGTGGAGATAGGTATTCTACTTTGTATCATTTTCTCAACAAATTTGATATCCAGAAAATTATGTCCATATTACCTCTGAATTTTCTATCTCAATATCATATTTATGAAAATGATATTTAGTCTTTCTGATTTCTGAGTCAAAAGATCAATGAATAAAGGCAAAAATATAAAGTGAGAAGGATATATCGTAAACAAAGTTTCCTTAAACGGAGTTTATTTGAGACAAATTCTTCAAGAAAAAGAGTACATCATCATGGAAGATCACTGTAATCCCTTTCATATTTGGGACGAGGACCACATACATAATCAGCAAAAGAATTAAGTACATGTTTTCCTGACCGCACCAAGAATTGACAGGCAGCCAGCCTCATTGCTTCTTCTTCTTCGGTTTCTCCTGGTTCGACCAGGAAGTCCAGGATATCTTTCGGCGGCTTGGGAGTAGACGAGCTTTCGCCCATTTCCTTCTTCTGCGGAGGTGGATGTTCTTTAACACCTTCAGTAGCTTCGGGGGCGACTTCAGCCTTCTTTATATTCTCTTCAGAAGACATTGTGGATAAAATGCGATCCTTCTACTCAAATATATGCTCTATTTATAGGCATATGGTTACAAGGATCGAAGGGACGTATTCTTTCCCGATATTCATTTCATCCGTTCATCTATTACGTTCATCCGATGGTTCATCCATTTATTTCATCTAACGGTTCATCCGTTCATAATCTTCTATCAATTTATTAAGTGGGGATTCGTTATTTATCATGTTTTCATAACCTCTGAATCAATTCCGAATCTACTTACTCATTTGTCATGTTTTGACCTCTGCATAGAAATCAATCTATTTTCTTTTGAGTTCCTATATATTATCACGTCCATAATACCTCTGATAATATCATATACTCTAAAACAGAAAAGATGATTTTATTATCTATCATGTCCATAATTCATCCACAAATACAAATCATTGAGCATAGAAGAATTGTCATTTCCATTCTCATTTCACCATAAAAAGTCTATTACATTTTCTTAGACTTTCTTACAAATCATAATGGAAATCTATTACAAATCTTGGATTTTCATTCTACACCACAACGATAACCTAATAGAGATCTATCTTTTCTTTGGATCTTCTCCGTCGAACCTTCTCCGTCAGGTTCGTTGTTGGTGGCAATTCCTGACTGTCTGGGTCTCAGTCACGACCAGATCAGCAGGAATCAAACTCTGGTCTTCTCTCTTAGACGAGAGGAGAACCACAGAGTATGGCAGCCGGAAGTCGTGGTGCTGCCAATACAACTGGTGGATTAGGAGCGATCTTTCAGAGGAGACAGGAATGTATCCAACCTTGGGATACAATTTCTAGTTCTCCCGTAAAAGGAACTCTACTACCCGATTTCTCGGTAGTAGAGTTGACTCCACCATCCAACTCTCATGTATAAAGGCTCTTCCTACCATCTAAGGAAGACCCTTCTATCCCACGAAGAGTTCTGAGTTGTCTAATTTACGCATCAAAGGCGTATGAGCTCCCTGATGTGGGTGTCAGAAGAACATTCTCCACAGCATCCATATCACCAATTCCAGTTCTGAAGAAGGTTTTCAGCCAAAATTCTGCAAGAAACAGTAAGGAAAAATCAGTCAACAGAAATTGGCCAAGCAAAGACAGATGCATTATGTTTATTTCAGGAAGATGAATTTGTTTTTAGAAAACAAAAAAATTCGATGCGTGTATATTGAACTTACCGCTGAGTTTGCTGCTAAGGATTGACAGACCCATGTCTGGTAGCGTGTACAGAGATCTGACATCAGACAACATGGCTTTCCTATTTTCTTCTCACAGAAAATTCATTCTCAGAAGAGAGGAAGAAGAATGGGAAGATGAGTTTGCGTGGAGTTCATCCATCTATTTAAAGGGTCAAGTGCAGGTCTATTCTTGGAAAAGATCCGCATAAATAGCGCTCGTAAATTGTGGAATGAGTGTCACGTGTGCTTTGGAAGACAGAGCAACATTGGAAACAATCAAAGTGTGCTAATTAATATTCTTCATTAAAAGGCACGCAGATCAAACACAAAAGTTGTACTTCATTCTTTAAACAGGCACTGATGGCCTTACAAAAAGACAAAACAGAAAAGTGCAACAAAAGCGTAGAAAGTTACGCTCTATTTTCCAGAGCGGCTAAGTTTGATGCCTAACTCCTCTACGCTCTTAACTCCCAGGCGATGCAACAGAGTCTCGAGCATTTCACGCTTCTCCATATGGCTCCGCCCATCAGAAGAAGACGAGCCATCCAATCCAAAGTAGCTCAAGAGATTCTTGGCTAACTGCGTGGAGTCGTCCTTGAGCTCGATGACGACAGGTTCGGGTTCTTTGCCCCCAAAAGTGGGGTCACCATGGGAACAAAAGCCCAACTTGCGTGCTTCCTCTTCGGCTGCTTCCTTTGGGGTCATATTTTCGAGAGATGAATGTCAAAACTGAGAATCTCTTCCTGTTTATATAATAGATCTCGTCGACAGTTCATATTCCACCATAAATTGGACACAATCAGTCTCGGAGAACGAAGAGTCATTATGATATTTAATAGGTTCATTCGGGTGTTTTCGAAGAACTTCAAAGTCTTTTCGACTTTCGAAAAATCATTTAAGTCATCTCAGCGTGACTTTAACTCATTTCATCATCTCTATTTCAAAGTATTTCGAAAATATTTTATCATTTTTCGAAAACTTTGAAAGGGGTTTTGTAGGCCTCAAAAATGACAGTCACGCTGAGTTGATCAGGACAGAGTCAAAAGTCACGCTCAGTTGATCCAGACAATATAAACAAATCACGCTGGGGAGACAGCTCATCATTTGTCAGAGAGTAATTATGACTGACAGCACAACAGTCGAAGAATGTCTCTTCGTATGCCACGTATGCACAGACTTCGAGAGATCATCGCCGTCTATTGCGTGATTTTCGAAATCTTCTTCAGCAAGACTCAACCTTCGTCAAGTTGGCGTACCAAAAGGGTTTTTTGTCATTTAATGCGACTGACAAAGCAATCACTGTCAGAGATTTTGTGTCAGTCGAGACACGCCGAATCAAGACAGCTGGCAGTTCTATTTTAAGTCTGCGTGTATTTGTGATCTTCATCTCAAGTTTGCGTGGATTCTGAAGTTTTCTTCTTAAAGTTTGCGTGGATTTTGAAGTTCTTTTGCCTCGAAGTCTGCATGGATTCTGAAGCTTCCTGCCCTAAGTTTGCGTGGTTTTTGAAGCTTTCTACACCGAGTTCGCGTAGATTTCGTCTTCAACAAGTCTGCATGGATTTCATCAAATTGGAGTACGTGGCAGCCATGCCACTGATCTCTCGCCTGCGTGTCCTGTAACTTGTACACGACTCATGCATGATTGCCATGTGTCCAACAGTTACAGGCCACGTCCAGCAACTGCTCATAACCTTGCGTATGTTAAATCCTGCCTAATTTTCAACTAAGCACAGGCTGTGAAGACAGTTATCTTTTCAGTTATTATTCTTGACTCTATAAATAGAGTTCTTTTTCTCATTCATTGGACAGATACATTGATATCTACTGTCAAAATTTTGAGAGCTTTTCTTCTTCGCATAGTCCAAGGGATAAAGCGATCGTCTTCTAGATCGAATTCCTAAAGTTGTAATTTTCCCAGAAACACAACAAATAAAGAGAATTTCTTTATGGAGACAACTGACTTTTAGAGTTGAATTTGCACGCTGGAGCAGAGTTGTTACCATCTCAGAAGAGGAGATGGTTTTCCCCAGCAGAGGATTATTTTTAACTACATTTGACTTAGAACGGTTAGGCACCTTTATCCGTTAGATATGAGTACTTTTCGTTTGGGTACTTGTATCTGACCGTGGCTTGGAACAATAACTTCTCGCAGATTAGTTCGTCACATCTTGTCCTTGTTTGGTTGTAGGTGTGGCTTACTACTTCTATGAGAAGGTATTGAACCTTGTTGGTGTCCGGATACCATATTGGATTCATAGCAAGGAAAGATACGTCATCGTGAATTAGTTTACCATCGCCTGTTCTTGTTTGGTTTGGGGGATGGTAAGCTAGTTCAATAGGTGTGTATTGGACCATGTTATGATCTGATCTTAGTTATACTTATTGAGCAGTATTTATTCAGTTTATGTGGCATGTTCTTTTTGTATCTTGTTATGTCCCTCTGAGGACCTGGTGATCTCTCCAGGTATAGGTGTGCAGGACTTTCCGCAGGAGTATGGCTCCACTATAGAATCATCCTTCACGCTCGAATGAGTCGTACCTTCTGATCACAGCTATCCCTATTGGGTCGAGGAGCCTATTTTGTCATCATTTCTTATACTATTTATCTTAGAGGTTGGACTATTTCCTTTCAGTTTATTTTAGTGCCGGTAGTGGATTTGTCTCCGCCCGGCCAACAACTATATTTAGCATTTACTTTGATTCGTGAGTTACCATTTTCTTTATATTTACTGTGGATGAGATATAGCTTTTACCCGTGACTGTCTGTTATTATTATTCACAATACAGCTCATGTGTATATTCGAGATTTCCATATATTGGAGTATATCTCGTATATATGCAGCTGGCATGCTTCGTTCCTAGTCCTACGTATTTTGGGACTGGGGCATGACACTAGGGTATGGACGTCATCGGTCCAATCAGCCCGCCATCCTCCAGAGGATATTGGTTTATCCTGGCTATAACTGATTACTTCTCCAAATGGGCGAAAGCTATACCGCTCATCGAAGTAAAGACATCAAACGTGATCAGTTTCGTCAAACATCACGTCATCTACCGCTTCGGCCTACCTCGTCGGATCATCCATGATAATGGTCCACAATTTTTGAGCCATGCATTCTATCGATTCTACGATAAGAATCGAATTCAGAATGTAGCCTCTACCGCTTACAATCCAACAGCTAATGGATTAACAGAAGCTTTCAATAAGACTATCGTCAAACTTCTCAAGAAGTTCGTGTCTTCAGACAAGCGTGATTGAAATGAGAAGCTCGGTGAATGTCTCTGGGCCTACCACATAACGATTCAGACTCTAATAATCAGTACATCGTTCTCTCTGGTTTATGGAAGTGAAGCAGTTCTTCCCCTAGAAATCCAGATTTCCTCTCTTCGAGTAGCCTTAGCCAGTGAGTTGACTGCCAAAGAAAGTTACCGTCTGTGACTATAAGAGTTGGAAGTGCTAGATGAAAAACGCTTATTAGCTCAACAGCGTATTGAGCTATACCAAGCACGCATTTCTAGAGCCTTTAATAAGAAGGTGAAGGAAAGATTCTTTCATGTTGGTGATCTGGTCTTAGCAGTGAGAAGACCAATGGTCATGACGCACAAGGCAAAAGGAAAATTCTAGCCTAAATGGGAAGGTCCTTTCGTTATAGATTTGGTGTATTCCAATGGTGCATATCGACTAACCAAGCCTGATGGTGACTTGCTTATGATGCCGATCAACGACAAGTTCCTGAAGAAATATTATGTGTAACCTTCATATACAGAGTTCACAGATACTCCATTTTAATCATGTAAATGTACAGTACAATGTTTATGTGATTTAGAAAATCATCTAACTGTTATCCGTATTTGAAGAGTCTTGAATATGCCATGGATAATAGTGTTTGCCATTAAATATCAAAGACAAGTATTATAGAGACACTGAATTTGATTGCAAACACGCTTGTACAAAAGAAAGCCTAAAAAAAGCCTAAAAAGAAATCCTAGAAAACAATCTAAGTACAATTGTTTAGTTTTTGATTCTGGGGGGTGACGATGGAGTCTCGGGAAAATATAGCAACTCTGCCTTACTCATTGGACTATCAGATGCAGTCTTTGCTCTTGAAGAAATTTGCCAACCTTTGATTGCCAACCTTTAGCATGGATGTGGTACCCTACTTTTTATAGTAATTCCTGTAATAGTAGATTTTGGGCCGCATAAAGGGCCACGTGGCCACGTGTCTGTAACAGGACACAAAGACTCGATCTTGGGCTGCCAGCTAGTGGGGTTGTTGAGATTTTGTTATAGCAAATTTAGGTGGTTGAGACTTGGTCAAATTGCCATGTGTACCCTCCACAAAGTAGAGTCTGACTCATTTTGGCCGCATAGCGGCCACAGGGGCCTTGCTTCTGCGGCTCGGCTCTGCTTGGTCGCATGGGATCTTTGAGAACCTTACTTCTGCGGCTTGGTTTGACTTGGCTACATGGGATCTATGAGAACCTTTCCTCTGCGGTTCGAGTTCCCTTAGCCGTATGGGGCCTTCGAGAGCCTCACTTCTGCGTCTCGAATTGTCTTAGCCGCATGAGGGCTCCAGGGGCACTACTTCTGCGGCTTAGTTTTGCTTGGCCGCATGGGGTCTCCAGGAGCACTGCTTTTGTGGCTTAGTTTCACTTGGCAGCATGGGGTCTCCAGGAGCACTGCTTCTGCGGCTGAGTTTTACATGGCCGCATAAAGTGATGATCCGCATAAGCTCTATCTTTTCCATGCTTCTACAAGAACCCCTTCAAAGTTTTCAAATTACAAATTTGGAATACTTTAAATAAGAAGCATGGAGAAGAAACGTCAAGTCGCAGGGAAGTTTCACGCTGCAGGGAGCTCTCGGTCCGCAGGAAAATTTAGAGCCGCAGAGAGACTCTGTCAAGCTGTCACTGCTGCATTTAATGTTCGGATTTACTTTGGATTTGGTGCTGTCTTTTCGATTACTGTGACGGTTATAAAGGATAGAATCCCGAGGGCCATCATTATCTTTTAATGGCACGATATCTGAAGCGGCGCCTATCCGTTTCTACTTCTTCGTAGCCTATAAATATGTAGGCCGTACGATAGCAAGAGAACTCCTATTGCTTTCTCTTTTCGTCTTCTTCTCTTCCAATATTCTTTTTCGCTCGCCATGGCCCCCAAAGCTTCCAAGTCGACTGGTGCTGCTAACAAAAGGAAAGGGGCTTGCCTCACCGCCGATAGCTACAGACCCGTTCTCCATTTATCCCGACATACAGCCTCTTATCCACGATAAGGATGGTGGACGAATGGGCATTTTGAACTCAAATGGCCATGTCGCAGGCTTTATGCGCAGGCCTTTCACATATCACTGCTATGTTTTGGCTGCACCGCCTTTTGTACATTGTCGGTGCGCTCTCTGTCTCACACATGCGTTCTGTATGATGGGGAATATGAATTGAGCCGCATAAGTATCACATGACTGAATCGCATGGATGTCACGTGACTGATCTGCATGGGCGACCGAGCCGCATGTGCTCTCTTCATAACCGGGTCGCATAATCTCTGCCTGACTAGGCCGCATGTACATCTTCTGTTTTAAGCCTCAGACGCAACCCTCATAAGTGGGCCGCATAGGCTCTGCTTGACTAGGCCGCATATGCCTTACCGAATTTTAAACCACATATGCTCCTTATAACCATACTATATAGGTTTTGTCTGACTAGGCCGCATAGCTAAAAAAAGTAGCCCATTCGCTTTGTTTTCTTATGACTATCTTCTTTCTTTGATTTTTGTAGCATCCATACCGAAGGCTGAGACCATTGTGAAGGAGGAGATGCTGCCTCCTCTCATCAAACAAGAGTCGACGTTTGTTAAGGAGGAGGTGATACCAAAAGTTGAAGTTAAAAAAGAGCTGGCGACCATCGGGGAGGAAATTACTCCAAAGATTGAAGTTGCTATGAAGGAGGAGCCCAAGTTCGAGGGTAGAAACACTGGGTGTTCTGACCCTCCTGCCTCCACCGAGGACTTTAATAAAATAGATCCTTCGTATGCGAAATCGCTGAGGGAATGGTATACGCCTCAACACAAGTATGATCCTTGACTGAAAGGATCCGTGGGTTGCCATGTAATTGCTGTTTTCTGTCCGTATTTTGTCGTGGTGTTTTTGTCTGTCTTTAGCTGTAGTTTGTGTTTTTCTTCTTGAGGACATCAATGTAATCCTTTATTTCCTGTCCAGATGAAGAGATGAAGAGATGAAGAACTTTTTGGTTTGCTCATTCTTGTGACGAATCTGTGATTTTTTTTTGCTGGAGATGTAGTCCTACGAATATAACTGATTTTGAGTATAAAAAAAAGAATACATTCACTCCATTCTTGTTTGTGGTATCTGTGGTGCTTGTACTAGAGGGCCTAATACAGCATTTGCTAATGATAAAGGATATTCCACTGGGGGACTTTTTGTGGACCTATTGGCCTTTTGTGCATCTGAAAATACGAGCAATAGATTTGAATATTATTTGTGGACCTATCACCCTTTTGCGTACTGGTAGTGCTGGTAATAGATTTGAAATAATTTTGTGGACCTATTACCCTTTTCCGCACTGATAGTGTGGGTAATAGATTTGAAACAAAACCTAATAGAGGTAATATGGACGTGATAGGTTCTGTGGTCTAAACACCATAATTTTATCCCGGGTCGGATTCAGGTGTTAAGTCAAGAGACCATCGATATCAGAGGTAATATGGACGTGACAGACGATAATCAGGAATAATTTTTTTTGGGTGGACCTATTACACTTCTGTGCACTGGTGGTGTGAGTAATAGATTTGAAACAAAACCCAACAGAGATAATATGGACGTGATAGGTTCTATGGCCTTAATACCGTAATTTTATCCTGGGTCGGGTTCAGGTGTTAAGTCAAGAGACTATCGGTATCAGAGGTAATATGGACGTGACACACGATAATCATGAATAATTTTTGGTGGACCTATTAGTCTTCTGCGTACTAGTGGTGCGAGTAATAGATTTGAAACAAAACCCAACAGAGGTAATATGGACGTGATTAGTTCTGTGGCCTTAACACCGTAATTTTATTCCGGGTCGGGTTCAGGTGTTAAGTCAAGAGACTATCGGTATCAGAGGTAATATGGACGTGACACACGATAATCATGAATAATTTTTGGTGGATCTATTACTCTTCTGCGCACTGGTGGTACGAGTAATAGATTTTGAGATAAAATCCAACAGTGGTAATATGGACGTGATAGGTTCTGTGGCCTTAACACCGTGATTTTATCCCTGGTCGGGTTCAGGTGTTAAGTCAAGAGACTATCGGTATCAGAGGTAATATAGACGTGATACATAATCAGGACCAGAAAGTTTGCTCAGAGATGGCAATAAGCCTGGTAAACTCCGGCGGGGTGAAGCATCAGGGTGGAAGTTCAGAGGTATTTAAGTATACATGACTTGTCACCTAGGGGGATGCAATGTGAATCCACTCGGAACTAATAGAGTGTGAGTTCAGAGGTACTTAGTGTATATAACTCGACAGTCTGGGAGATTTGGTGGTTTAAGGAAGTACCAACATGTCCTTTAGACAGAGTATTTCTTCAGGAACTTGTCGTTTATAGGCATCATGAGCAATTCTCTATTCTTTTTCGTGAGCAGGTATGCGCCGTTGGAGAACACGGTCTCGATGATGAATGGACCCTCTCATTTTGGCTGGAATTTGCCGGCAGTTTTATGAGTCATGATCATCGGTCTACGAACGGCCAAGACGAGATCGCCTACTTGGAATGTCCTTGTAGGAGCGTAAAAAGTGCTTCAAAGAAAGAGTCATCTCATTCATAAGTGGTCTGCTTTACGCCTAACAGAACGGGTAATTTCTTTACGCCCAAGACAAGGCTAATCGCTTTACGCCTAAGAAGACTGATCTTTTACGCTTGGGTCTACACCGGTGATTTTACGCCAAGGACAGAGCAGCCTCTTTTACGCTGGACAAAGCTGTCAAATCTCGCATTTAATGCAAACTCTGACATAAAGATATTAATGGTGGCATTTACCACAGAATTCAATGGAATTTGTCTTATACAAAGACCACTGTTGTCGTTTATGAAGATCGAGCTACTTTACGCTCACTGTATGGTTTCTTTTACGCACGAAGTTTTACATGAGTCCTTACGCTCATAAAAAACAATGTGTGCGTAAAGTCTATTTGAGCCATTTTACGCTCAAGGTTATTCAATAACCACTTTACGCTGGAAACCTATGATAGAGCTATTTTACGCTCATCTTACTGCTTTACGCCCAGAGGATGTTAGGGCTATTTTTACGCCCTATTCTTTTTGGCCAGTTTGGAACGTGGTTTGCCTACATGGCCTTCATGCCACATATTTCGAAGAACGTGTGTACATGTATCCTATTCTTACTGAAATGATGGGACGTGTGTCAACGTACGCAAAGGATGACTCTGATCATGGGTGGCAGTTGTTAGCGTAAAGACAGATTTTGATGCTCTTTTACGCACAGAAGCCCAGTCTATAAATAGACTCATTTTTTCTCAAAGACAGACACAGAGAGACAGGAGAGAATACAGAGATCAGAACTTCGAGATTTTGATTCTCCAGAGCATTCTTCTTCAACTTTTCTTTCAGAACAGAGTGAAGCAAAGCAGGAAAGCATTCGGCCTCGCCATCAGTGCCCAAGTGCGTCGATACCTTTCTGGTGACTTAGTTCTTCCAAGTTGTTCTACTTCAAGCAGTGATCTTCATCATCATCATATGGTCCAAGGAACAAAGTGATCATTTACAGATCAGACTTCCATAGCAATACTTTCCCCGAATCAAATTTGTACTTCTTGTACTTTTTCTTGTTTTATTTGCAAAATCCAACTTTTGTTTGGCAATTTTGTTAAGTGAAACAAAATAGCGACTCTGCTGGGGACGACCTTCTCCTCTAACGAGGAGGCGATTGCTCAATATGATGATGTTTCGGTCGGTTCGACCAAGAAGACTCTGGTTGTGCACTTCGACCAGACTGCCTGTGAAGAAATGCTCCGAACTGGGGTGGTTCTTGCCACTACAATGTTCAAAAGTCTCGCAAAGCACAAAAAGTTTGGATTCCCAAATCCAAAGTGGTTTCTGATCTCTCTATTGTTTCCGATGATAAGGGAATTCTTCCCACTCCTGTCGTAGGGGCTCCCGTTCGTAACGAGGCAGTCCTTACTTCAGAGTTGCACTCAAAGTGTAACGATTTATCCGTTTGTAACGGTGAAGATAATCAGGTTTCACGCCCACTGCGTAAGGATCAAGTTTTACGCTCAGTGGGTAAGAACCAAATTTTACGTTCGGTACATAAGAATGAAACTCCCATTTGTAATGGGGCAGACTCTAAAGTTTATGCTTCTGAGTGTAAGAATCAGTCTCCCGTCGGTGACGTGGTTGGCCCAAATAAATTACGCTCCTCGCGTAAAGCAAAATCTCCCGTCTGTGACGTGGTAGATAATCAATTTTTATGCCTCACGCGTAAAGGTAAGTCTCCTGTCTTTGACAGTGTAGATAAAATTTATAATGATGTTTGTACATCTAATGTGAATGTACCTAAATGTGTGCAGCATAAAAATGTCGTTGGTAAAACTTCTATCCTACACCAACAACCTTCTTATACTGCTTTACGCAAAGTACCAAACTTACAAATTACACGCCAAGAAAATGGAGTCCTTCGTGCTAAATCTCAAGATTTACGCACACAACTCCAAACGCGTAAAAATGTACAGTTTGGTTTTACGAATGCAGCCAGTAATCTTCTTTATACACAAGGGACTAAATGTTTTTCTACCCCAAATGTAATAAAGAAGAATACTCCATCTGTTCCTTCTGATTTACGTGAATTGCTAATACAAAAACTTAAGAACAGACAATCTCCGGTAATATTCCCCCAAGAAAAACATCATTGTGAATATCACCAGGTTGTGATTAACTGTTGTTGTTCGGCTTCAAAACGGTCAGTTTTTGATCGTTTAAGTTTTAACTCGCCTCAACATCAAGCTGAAGACCAAGAACATGAGCTGTCATATGTGTCAGTCAATCTGGCATCTCATACTAACAGAGGACGACATCCAAGACGGAATATGTCCCAAACCCCGGGTCAACAACAGTTCAACAGGCTTCTTGATTCCTTTGAAGGAGTATATCAGAATACTCGATCAAGAAGACAAAGACAATTGCAGACTTCTGATTCGGAAGCTGGGGCTACTCAATCTTTTGAGTCTGATACCGATAGTGTGGATTCATACTTCGATACTAATCCCTCTATATCTTCAAAAGAGATTGAATCCTACGCTGTTGGAGATGAACCAGAGACGTCTTCTGCTAATACGGAACAACGTCTCACTGCCGTTGAGCAATCACTGAAAGATATGCTTAACATGGTGCAAAGCATGCATCAGATAATTTTGAATCAGCAAACTGCTCAACCTACAGTAATAACTCCGGTACCAGTAGCAGCACAAACTCAAGATAGTCAAGGGACTGAAATACCTTTGAATATTCAAGAGCCTGCTGTTAATCAAAATTCTGCATCTCCAGATCCCATCATTCCTGAAGACGTACCACCTCCAGTGGGGGTTACGGTACATCCAACAACCATTCAATCAAATGTGCTTCCTCAAACCAGTGAAGCCATTCAAGCAGTGCGTGAGCTCAAAGCACAGTTTGAAGTCTTGAGGCACAAGGATCAACTCTAGAGGTTAGGTATTAAGCAACCTTATCCTCCTCATTGGAATGATGTACCCTTTCTACCGAAATTCAAGCCACAATCCATGGTTTTGTTCGATGGAAAAGCATCTCCCAGTCAATATATCAATTACTTTGATATTATGACTGTACACTTGCAGAAAAATGATGCTCTTCTCACTCGAGTGTTCATCGGGTGCCTGACGGGTTCAGCTTACGATTGGTATCGTAGTTTACCCGATAACTCTATTTCGTCTTTTGACGAATTCAAGGCAATGTTTCTCTTCCGCTTCTATGAAGGAGGTATGGACATGAACATGTCCTCCTTGATAGAAATCAAACAAAAGGAGAAAGAAGATACTCGGACGTTCATTGAACGTTTCCGACAAGCTACTCTAAAGATGCCTCCTGGTATGCCAGATTCAGCGTTGATTGATACATACAAGAAGAATCTGCGACCATCCATTGCTGTCTTCACAGGTTCCCAATTCACAGATTGGGCTTCGTTTATCATAACAGCAGTTTCTGCCGAGACCAATAGAAGGTTGGCTCGTGAACACGGGATGATTTTTGCTTCAGAAGATAAAGGAAAGAAAAATAATCCTGGTAATAATCCTGGCAATCGTAATGTGAAAGAAAAAGATACTCTTATGGTCAATCTTTCTAAGAACAAAACGACGCCAAATAATCAGGAATCTTCCAGGCCAAAGGAAGAATACTCTTTTGACGAAAGTGATATCCCAGGGATATTTTAATGTCTGGTAAAAAGCGGCAAACTTCAGATTCCAGAGCCAAAAAAGACTAATGAGGTGAATCTGACTGACAATCCCAAATATTGTATCTATCATAGATACATTAATCATCCTACCAGTGCTTGCTATGTCTTGAAAAAGAAGATCCAAGAGCTGATAAATGGTGGCGCTATCGCTTTAACCAATGATGACCATACGGTTACAACCAATATGGTTTCTCTTCAGTTCGAAGATTTTCCTCCACAGCAAGTCCCAGATGGAGTTATCCCAATTCCGAAGGCGACGATAAAGATCGTAAATATCCCGCCTACCAGGGAAGAAAATACAGGATTGTTGTCGCTCACATTAAGGAATGGTGAAATCATGTGGGTACATCCTGACTTAGTACCTGAATTGGAAAATAAAGGTAAAACTTTAAAATCCAAGAAAGGTAAGAAAGTCAAAACCTGTAATATGATTTCTTATGTTAGTCCAGATCCTGATGACTTGGATCATCTATGGGATGGCCTTCCTCTAGAAGATAGACTGAAAGGACTAAACATTTGTCCTCCAAGTCTAGCTCCTCCTACCAAGCTCAAGCTTACTCATCAGCAGTGGCTAGCCATGAATAGTATTCCTTTATACCGGGCACAATAAGTTTTTGCTGCTTATGAAAAAGCTCCAACAGGGATTCCTCCTCGTATCCCGAATCCTTCTCCTCCCTTAACTATAGAGACGTCTATGCTTCATTCTCCTGTAGTTGCAGAGGTTTCTTTCTCTTCCTGTGCTGAAACACCTGTCCAAAGCTCACTGCCTATCCACTTGTATAGTCAGCAATCTGTCATTCTCATGCGGAAGATGGGTTACGACTTTCAAAAGGCAGAAGGTTTAAATTATGATAAAGGAATACGTCTTCCTTTACAAATTCAAAATCAGAATTCCACTGCTGGATTGGGTTCTGAAGTTCCTCGTAACAACCCTCACAAGAAGAAGGCTAAGGGAAGAAAGACTAAATCCTGTAATATGGTACTTTCTTCTCCTGAGTCTGAAGAAGAAACTTTTGCTGGTACAAGATCTGGAAAAGAGTACCACAAAGACTATGAGGGATCCTCCAAAGAAGTAGAAGATGTAGTGGAAACTCTACCAGTTCAACCTTCTCCTGTTCCTGCTAAACCGTCTGTGGTTGAAAAGGGGAAACAGAAGGCAGTAAGCTTTGATACCCCATTGAAGTCTGCTTCCAATCAGGGGGTGGTGATGAAGCCTTACAAGTTTGACATTCTAGCTCAGTTAGCCAATACTCCGGCTAGACTATCTATATTTGAACTGCTTCGCCTTTCCAGAGAAAGCAGAGAGACTTTGAGCGAAGCTTTACTTCAAGCAGATTCATGTTTGGCTCAACTCAAGACTCCTGATAAAATACCAGTGTCATGTCCGCAATATCATAGTGTGATGGAAGCAATTCCCAACATCACCTTTACACAAAAGGATATGCTATTGAAACATAACAAGCATGATAGGCCTCTGTGCTACACTGGATATATCGGATCCACTGAAATTGACAGGATTTATATTGATCCTGGGTCTTCAATTAGTATAATTCTTCAGAGTATGCTAAGACCCCTGAGGATTCCTACTAGTGAGCTGACTTACACTAGTACTACGATAGTCGATTTTAACTCTGGCAAAAGCAAACCACTGGGGAAGATTTGTCTGCAGATTCAGATTGGTGATCTTCGAACTATGGTAACTTTCTATGTTATCAACTCGGACGTATCCTACAATATTCTTCTTGGAAGACCGTGGATTCATGAGCACTATATTGTGCCTTCAACTCTTCACCAATGTTTCAAGTATGTGGACTCCCAAGGAGTTGTAAAAATTGAGTTCGCTGATATTAATCCGTTCAAGGGTGTCGAAGCCTACTTTTCTGATTCAAGGCTTTATAAATAAGAGCATGTGAAAGAGATATCATACATGGCTGAGGATCAATCATCACCTGAGGATCAGTCTATTAATGAAGATCCGCCAGAGGAGCAACCTTTGAAGATCATAGTCAAGGGACGAATCCAATCCCAACCTGTCAATGATCAACCTTTGATAATCAAGGTTAAAGGAAGAACTCAAACTTCATCTGAGGAATCAATAAATATTCCTGCTAAGAGCCAAGTTCAACCTTTTATGATCAAGGTCAAAGGGCGTACTTCTTGTACGAATGATCCAGAATCACCATTGACTGTCAATCTTGGCAAATCTACGCAGAAGACGGATGATGGTCCACTGTTGATTAATCTGAAGCGTAGCAATCAGATTGTAAATGATGTAAATATTGATCATTCTGTACTTTTTGATATCAATGAAGATTTTCTGTTCGAGTATATGGCTGTCAAGTTTATTGAGAGAATGACTTTATCTTCTGATAATCAAAGTCATCAATATAAAGACAACATAGAACCAGAAGAAACTTTATACATTGATCATAAGGAGAATTCTTTTCCTCCTCATGTCGATGTCGGACCTTATGCTCAAAAGTTCTTGACATCTTCTCCCTATCTGCTTCCTGTAGCCGCTTCATCACAAGCTTGCATAACTTTCAGACATCACGAAGAATCCTATTTCGTGGTTCCGTCTGATAAGAAAAACAAGCGTTAAATTGTGTTTGGTCTGGCTAGAAATATCCCTGTTGCTCAGACAGATGATCTGAAAGATAAAGATAAAGGAAGAATCCGGATTGACAAATACAGTCAACAATCTATCAAGATTATCCAGAATATGGGATATGATTTGAAGACTATGCAAGGTCTTAATCAAGGCAAGGGTAGACGACTACCATTATGCGGTGATCCGTTTTACCAGAAGACTCGTCATGGGTTGGAATATGATCCGTCCCACATGTTTAATGACAATATACAAGAAGAATTCTCTTCTAGCTCTTCGTAATCATCAGATTCGGAAGAAATTCTATTCATCGAATCCGATATGTCTCGTTCCTCATATTGTGAATCTGGGCAAATATTCTCAGTCAATATGGTTCAAGCTGATGATGAATTAGAACCATTTAAGAATAATCCTTGAGGATGATATTTTCTTTCTTGAAAGATATATTAATTCATTCATTCTTTTCGGAGTATATCTTCAATGACACCTGTCTTCTTATTCCCCAGCTACCAAGGTTTGGTTAAGCTGATTACTCATTTCTTTCTTTTATCTTACCAGTTGGTATATGAATTTAGATTTGTAAATAAATGTCAAATCTAATTGCTTTTCTATCATGAGTTCTTACATACTATCACGTCCATATTACCTCTGATAATATTGTATACTCACAAATAGAAATTAATCTTCTATCTCATCAGTCGATTAATTGGATTTATTATTTATCATGTTCTCAAGACCTCTGGATGAATATTAAAACCTATCTGTTTTTCTTATCTATCATGTCCATTTGACCTCTACATAGATATTAATCTACTTTTCTATGAGTTCTTACATACTATCACGTCCATATTACCTCTGATAGTATTGTATACTCTAAAAACAGAAAACAAGATTTTATTATCTATCATGTCCATATTACCTCTGGATAGATATAATGCATTGAGTTTAAAAGACTTGTTATGTTCCTATAACCTCTGATAAGTATTTTCTATCTCATATCTATTGTTCCAAATAAACGATAGGATCACAAAATATATATTTCATTCATCTTGGAAACATTGCAAAATGGATAAAAGAAAAGATTACAAGGAGCTCTTTCAAGGTGGAGCAGAAATGTCTTGAAGTAACTTCTGTAGCTCTTCTAGCCGCTTACCACGAGAGCTCATGACTTTCTTGGTAGCTTCGACACGTCGAGCCTCAAGAGTGCAAATACAAGAAAGTTTGGCGAAGGTAGTCATCAGACCCTCTTTGGCTTCATCAAGGGTCCTGATAGTCGATTCAGCTCCAAAGGCTTTCTCTTCTAAAATCGAGCTCTGGGTGAGGTGCAAATTTCGATCTTCGATCATCTTCTCCCTTTCAGCAGTCAAGCGAGCTAATTCAATCTCGACTGTACGGATTTCATCATTTTTGTTCTGAATGTCTATGTTCAGAGCATCATAAGCTATTCTGTGACCATGTAAGGCAGGCTTTATTCCAGTCAAAAAGGCCCTCTCTTTGGCAACCTTCAGACTATGTTCATGGAGGAATTCATTATAGGTGGACTCCCGAGCAAGATAATCAGCTGTTAAGGCATCATATTCTTCCTCGATGAGACTTTCAACAGTCTTACTAGACAGATTAAGATATTCTCTGATTGGCTGTTCAAGGTCCTCCATAATTTTCTCCAATACGGTAGCTCTCTCAGTACCGTTGAATAAAGCAACGTTCTTGATGGTCGAGGCCATTGCTTTCTTCAAAGTCTCATAATTGAGGCCCTTATTTAGGACCATTGTTATCAAGGTTGCCAAGCTCTTATAAAAGGTGTCAGTATAAATCTCAACGAGGAGATCCATTTCTGTGCTGGAACTTGACGTGGTAACAATATCTAACAGGTATCCTTCTCGGAAATCGGGAACAGTTGTTGGTGGTGCAACAGTAGGATGAGACGAAGTTGTGGTTGCTGCTACCGTTATAGCCAATTGATCCCTAGAAGCTTCAGGGATTATATCTCCAATCGGTGTAACAACAGACGGAGGTGGAGCTGGTGACGTTATTACTGTTATCTGGTTCCCAGGGACCTCAGCAGCAATGTTTTCAATATTTGTCACTCCAACCGTTTTTGGAGTTCTGGCGGCGGTAATATTGGTGGATGTGGTGACAACTACAGGAGCTGGTTCAAATTCTGGCATTGGCTTGTCAGAAACTGGTACTAGATCAGTGATGATAGTAGAGGATGTTATTATTTCCTCAGTTTCTGTTGGAAGTTCAAGCATGCCTCCAACATCTTCTTCAATTGATTGCTCCACAGGATTTTCCACTGTTTCAGTTGTGGTGAAACCTTCTACGGCTGATTCTTTGTTCAAGTCTGGGTCTCCTCCAGTAGTCCCATCATCACCTACAGTGGGGTCGACTGTAGTCTTCTCTTTGTGTTGGTCCTCAGCGGGGGAGGACACTTCAGATTGTGTTTGTTGTGCCACAAATGATGGAGGATGTTCTTCTTGAGGCTCCATCTCATGCTTTTGCACTTCTCCCTCCTCGACGTCTGCGTCTTCTGAAGAAGAAGCTTCCTCTTCAGACTCCTCATTTTCTTCATAGATTTCTTCTTCTTGAGGAGGAGGAGCTACAGGCTTTGGTGCAATTATGACATCTGCAAAATGGACAAAAAATAAATTAGTATACAAAATCATGATATATAATTCCGTATAGGTTTTGTATAATACTTGGAATATGTGCATTTTTTTCAAGATATGTATCATAATCACCATCCCAGTCATCATCCTCAAAGTCAAGAGCCGGTTTGTCTGATGGAATGCGATCTTGATCAGCAGTGGATATGGTAGTAGTACCCTCTGTAACCTGTGCCTTGGACGGCAAAGATAAATGGAGTGAGGTGCTAAGACGTCCAGGAGACAAAAGGGTTATAGCTCCTGATCCAACTATCGATGGAGGAGCTGAAGATCCTTCTCCAGGGTGGATTGAGGAAGAACCGACAAGAGGATCTTCTCCAATCAAAATGTCCTCTTCTGGAGTGTGGGCTCTTGGTTTAGAGGACCCTTTTGTGGTAGACCTCTTTCTCTTTTCTGGAGTTTTCATTGGAGATGTGATGGCTGCACTTTGTTTTCTTTTTTGGCCTTTGCCAATAATGATAGGTTCTGCAGCTGGTTCTCTAACTCCTGTTGGGATGACTTCTAAAAATGGATCTGGAATGCCAGTATCGTCAAGGATGTCTGCTGGCACCCTGACCTGTTCCTTAATATCTCCTTCTTTAGGCCACCTCAGACTACCCTTCATATTGTAACTGTGGGCAAAAGAACGAATTGAAGCATAGAAGTGGGCATACGTATGGAGTATACGTAGTTCTGTAGTGCTAGTGGCAGTCGAAATTCTAAATTTAGTACCAGTCCGAACAGCACCGAAATACCTCCAACCCCTAGCTCCGTCAAGTAATTTTCTATAGTAACGGAAATTAGTCAAAGGATTACCAACATGAAGTTGGTCGTATCCAAATTGCCGAGCAAACCTACTGGGTAAGTACGGTTCAAACGCACAATTATCTTCATTTCTGTACATCAGATTAGAAGGTCTGATGCATTGAAGCCACCTAAAGACTGACTGTGGCAATACAACTCTTCCTTCAACTTCATCTTCAAACTGGACATCGAAACAATCTGCTGGAACTTGCGGCCGGGTACAGAAGAAGTTCCAACCATAAGAATAATTCAGAACTTCTCGAGTATCCGCCACAGTCGTAGCGATCCATGTAGCTTTGCTGAATTTTTGGAGGAAGACCTCCGCATCATCACCTGGGCCTGGCGGTAACAATCTGCAGTTGTGATACAACAACCAGCCCATCAGATAAGTGTAGGGCATCTCTACTCTAGGGAAAACATTCCGATGAGGAGCATTATTGATTAACTCCTCGCCAAAGGTCCTTAAACCTGCATTTATCCGACACACCATGGCCGACAGCAGGTTGATCCTGACTTTAAAAAACTAGACGTACTGCTGGCCATACCACACTACGGTGAATTCTGTCAACAGTACCAATACCAGGTACAACCCATCTTCTCAACCATAAAGAAAGAAAGCTTGCCAGCAAAGCTCTCCGTGAGATTTTCTGACTACCATATCTGAGGAAGCTCAAGGCTTCAGTCCCGGCAGGAAATTCCCAGTCTTCGTAGACAGATATTTATTCAGGAATTTGTAAGTAATCATCATATCCCGAACCTTGTTAGAGGGGATTATCAAATCTATGTTGATTACTGGAGCCTTGTTTTCTTGAAACCTTTCTTTGTCTTCCTTGGATATCTTATCCTTATGGAAGAAGAGATAAGTCGTCCACTTGTTGATATACGCCAAATGGGATGTACTTTCATGCATCGTGGTACAAATCAGGCAGTGGCACATCAGTTCTTCGTATATCTCGATTAACTGAGGGTTAACTCCTCTGATTTCAGCAAGCTCCCTGTTGGAGGGAACATATTCTTCATATGGGGCCTCCCCCATTGGCAGCTTCGAGATAAACTGCATCTCATGAAGGGCAAGACCCATTTCACCTTTCGGGGTGGCAAAAGTTCCAGTTGAACATAAATATATCTCCATCAAGGCCAAAAATAAGTTTTCATTCGGAGGAATACCATAACTGGTGGAAGCTACCGCTTCGTACAAGCCAATATCTTTCAACTCTGCCTCAAAGTTCTTCATCATCCAAAGGCTTATCTGAATCCAGCTCTGGTTGAATGGAGTCAACCATCCTGGCAGTCTGGGGTTGGTTTGGGGATATAATACAGCATCCCTCATAAATTTATTCACAAACATCGGGGTTTGTATTGGCTGTATTAAACTCGAATCTTCGCTGGGATTAGAGCCTGGCATAAGGCCAAAGATAGAAGTAACACCTCCGTTGGGAACACTAGCAAAGTATCCCACATCAGTGGCACGCTCTCTCTTAAAAACAATTCTACCCGGTCGTCTATGACTGCTGGGAGTCAAATTCCACAACATTTGTCGAGGATGAGTAGCATGGACGAATGCTGACAAAGGATAATCTCTGTCCATATCTGGAAGATACATGGCTCTATTTCCAAATTTGAAAACCTAAGACTCCTTTTTGGGGTGAGTCTGGGATTTACAATCAATGGCATCTCCAAATAGAAAGGCTGGTTTTGCAAAGTGTTGTCCATCTAGTGAACTCAACAATTTCCCATTTATCATGGATAGCAACATCCTATCCCCTTGAGCTGCTATCAACTGTGCCCTCTCTACCGGATATTCGGGGTTCGACTGAAGAAATTAGACATGAGATAGATCTTCCAAATAGTTCGAACCCACCATGCCAACTGATGATCCGAAAACTTCAGCGAGAGAGTGAACTTGCAAATCCACTGGTAAAATAACAAAAGAGATCAAGTTAGTTCGAAGTTTTTTTTTATGATTACTAGAAGTTGATGAAAAGCTTATGAAGTCTTTGTTCGACAAAATCTCTCAATGACTGATGAATTTTACGCTACCACATAGTAATATGAGCGTAATACAACTTTTTACGCTGGCATGTATAAACATGAGCGTAGTTAAGTTTTACGCTAGCACATTAACTGTTGGCGTAAAAACAAATTTTACGCTGACACGTGTAACGTGGGCGTAGTCTTTTTCTCTTTTACGCTGACACGAACAACGTGGACGTATGATGTTGTTTCAGTTTTACGCTAACACGTACAACATGGGCGTAAAAAGCTAAAAGTTTGGTTTATCTTCTTCTTCCTCGACGGTCTTTTTCCAGCCAAAGAACAGGGTTTTACCCTTCATAGGCGGAGCCACGGCCGGGTTAGGATTTTGTTGTGGTGTTGATGACTGAGTGGGGGTTTTCACATGATCAGTCGATGAGGAATCAATGGCTGGTTTCTTCCCTTTGCTACCGGCGGCGGATGATTTCTTAGGAGCCATCAGATCAGAGTTTCGAAGAAAGAAAGGGCAAAGGAATTCAAGAAGATGAGTAAAAGTGTTTTCTCTCTCTAAAAAGACCTATTTATAGAGAGATTCAAAACCGACTGTTGGTTATCCCTATAATCACGCCGACTGTTGGATATCCCCGCTTTTACGCGGATGACTGTTGCGTATCCCAAATTTTACGCTGGCAGGTCAAATGTCAACTTTTACGCTTCTGTTCAAAGTGTTTCAAATTTTGGAGATATTTGAAAACTTTGAAGGGGGTCTTATAGGAGCGTAAAAAGTGCTGCAATGAAAGAGACATGTCATTCATAAGTAGTCTGCTTTACGCCTAACAGAATGGGTAATTTCTTTACGCCCAAGACAAGGCTAATCGCTTTACGCCTAAGCAGACTGATCTTTTACGCTTGGGTCTACACCGGTGATTTTATGCCAAGGACAGAGCAGCCTCTTTTACGCTGGACAAAGCTGTCAAATCTCGCATTTAATGCAAACTCTGACATGAAGATATTAATGGTGGAATTTACCACAGAATTTAATAGAATTTGTCTTATACAAAGACCACTATTTTCGTTTATGAAGATCGAGCTACTTTACGCACACTGTATGGTTTTTTTTACGCACAGAGTTTTACATGAGTCCTTACGCTCATAAAAAACAATGTGTGCGTAAAGTCTATTTGAGTCATTTTACGCTCAAGGTTATTCAATAACCACTTTACGCTGGAAACCTATGACAGAGCTATTTTACGCTCATCTTACTGCTTTACGCCCAGAGGATGTTAGGGCTATTTTTACGCCCTATTCTTTCTGGCCAGTTTGGAACGTGGTTTGCCTACATGGCCTTCATGCCACATATTTCGAAGAACGTGTGTACATGTATCCTATTCTTACTGAAATGATGGGACGCGTGTCAACGTACGCAAAGGATGACTCTGATCATGGGTGGCAGTTGTTAGCGTAAAGACAGATTTTGATGCTCTTTTACGCACAGAAGCCCCAGTCTATAAATAGACTCATTTTTTTTCTCAAAGATAGACACGGAGAGACAGGAGAGAATACAGAGATCAGAACTTCGAGATTTTGATTCTCCAGAGCATTCTTCTTCAACTTTTCTTTCAGAACAGAGTGAAGCAAAGCAGGAAAGCATTCGGCCTCGCCATCAGTGCCCAAATACGTCGATACCTTTCTGGTGACTTAGTTCTTCCAAGTTGTTCTACTTCAAGCAGTGATCTTCATCATCATCATATGGTCCAAGGAACAAAGTGATCATTTACAGATCAGACTTCCATAGCAATAGTTTTCCAGAATCAAATTTGTACTTCTTATACTTTTTCTCGTTTTATTTACAAAATCCAACTTTTGTTTGGCAATTTTGTTAAGTGAAACAGTCCTCGGCTTGACTTTCTTATTGAAGGTCCGAGAGATGCGTGCTTGATAGAGCTCAATGCTTTGTTGAGCTTACAACCTTTTCTCGTCTAAGGCTTTCCATTCTTGTAGGCGTCGGCGGTAGTTATTCTCAGACGTCAACCGGTAAGTAAGGGCCACGCGAAGCGAGGGGATCTGGGTCTCCAATAGGAGAACTGCCTCACTCCCATATACCAGAGAGAATGGTGTATTTCCTGTAGTCGTTCGACTCGAAGTGCGGTACGTCCATAAGCATTCGCCCAGCTTTTCATTCCAGTCGCGCTTGTTTGAAGACACAAACTTTTTGAGAAGCTAGATTATGGTCATGTTAGAAGCTTCAGCCAAACCATTAGCCTATGGGTTGTTTGTCGTTAAAGCCACATTTTGAGTCCGATTCTTATCACAGAACCGATAGAAGGCATGGCTTGCGAACTGCGGACCATTGTCATGAATGATCCTCTGGGCAGTCCAAAACGGTAAATAATGTAATATTTTATGAAACTGATCACGTTTGATGTCTTTACCTCTATCAGCGGAACAACTTTCGTCCAGTTAGAGAAGTAGTCGGTGATTGCAAGTATAAACCGGTGTCACCTAGACGACAGCGGGGTGATTGGGCCAATGATGTCCATTTCCCATGCTTTAATTGGCCAAGAGGCCACTGTTGGGTATAAGAATTTGGATGGCAGATGTATGAAGTCTGCGTGGATCTGACAAGCCTTACACTTCTTTGCATAATCGACTGCGTCTGCTACCATCGTAGGCCAGTAATAGCCCATCCGACGGAGACGGTCCTGCAACTTCGGGCCAGGTTGGTGAGCCCCGCAAACGCCATCGTGAGCCTCGTGTAGGGCTTCTTTGACTTCTGTATTTGATAGACATCTTAACAGTAGTCCGTCGTAAGATTGTCGATATAATATTTTTGTTTCTGTGTCATAAAAGAATCTGAGAGAACGCTTTCTGATTGAAGTTGCTTCTTTCACATTCTCTGGCAGGATTTCGTAGACTGCAGAGTCTATGAACGGGAGTCTCCAGTCTTGCACGTCACTGGTTATCTGGACGGAGTAACTCGTACCTAGTTGAACGTTGTTTTTGGGACAGACCAGCTCATGGCCTACCACGTCGACTAAATAATGAGCATGATTTGGAACTGCCAAAGAAGCGGCGAGGCCTGCTAGGGCGTCGGCTTCAATATTTTGGAGCCTAGAAACATGCTCTATGAAGAACCCTTCAAAGGTTGCACTGATGGCAATTGCTGTCTGATGATATGGAATCAGGTTCGCATTGCGAATCTCGTATGAGGCTCGGATTTGACTAACAATCAACTGCGAGTCGCCGTATATTTCTAGGTATTCGACTCCCACTTCTTTTGCGAGTCAGAGCCCGATGACCAAAGCGTTATATTCGGCTACATTGTTTGAACAGGGTTCTGTGAGAGAGTATGCCTGATTGACCACCAATCCAGGGGGAGAAATTAATACTATCCCGACTCCAGCGAAGATATCACCTTGGGGCCCCCTCCTTGAAGCACCGTCGAAGAACATTCGCCAAACGCCATCATGTGAAGTCATGTTTGAATAGACGACTTCGTCTGAGATTTTTTCATAGATCCTGGCTTTTTTTGAGCCTGGATGGGCTGCTAGGAAGTCGGCCAAGGCTTGACCTTTGACGGCCTTCTGTGGAACGAAAACCATGTCAAAGGGGGATAACAGTATCGCCCAGGTAGCTAGACGAGAACTGAGTACGCCTGGCTTGGTCATGAGAACCCTGAGGGAATTAACTCATGAGGTAACATTGATGGTCTGCCCTGACACATAGTATCATGTTTTCTGAATAGCAAACACCAAGGCAAGGCATTCCTTCTCCACGGGGGTGTACCTATGCTCTGGCCCCACCATCATTCAGCTGAGATAGTAGATGGCTTGTTCGTGCCCCGCATCATTGTTCTGTGCTGGCAAGGCACCGAGGGAGTGTTCCATCACCCGTACATAGAGCAGGAAGGGCTTTCCGACGACCGGAGCTACCAGAACTGGCGGATTCATCAGGTATTCCTTAATGTCACCAAAGGCGCGTTGACATTCCTCATTCCATACGAAAGAGACGCCTCTCTTTATGAGTTGTGTGAAGGGTTGACGTCGCCCTGAGAGGTTAGATATAAACCTCCAGATGTAGGCTAGTCTTCCCTGAAGGCCGCGAAGTTCACGGAGGTTCCTCGGTGGACTCATCTCCAGGATTGCTTTTGTTTTGTCGGGATCTATGTGAATACCCCGAAAAGTAATGACAACGCCCAAGAATTTCCTGCTGGATACGCCCAGGAAGGACTTGGTGGGGTTCATCTTCAGATTGTACGCTCGCATAAGGTCGAACACTGTCTTCAAATCGTGTAAGTGATCATCCTTGGAGCAGCTTTTGACGGCGATGTCATTAATGTAGCACTCCACCATCTTGCGCAAGTGATATCTGAAGATGACACCCATAGCTCGTTGATATGTAGCGTCGGCATTCTTTAGGCCGAAGGGAATAACTGTATAACGATACACGCCGATCGGTGTTCGAAATGACGTATGCTTCTCATCCTTAGGAGATATTTTGATTTGGTTGTATCCTGAAAATTCATCCATAAAGGACATACTTTCGAAGCCACACGTATTATCGATCATTATGTCGGTGATGGTAAGTGGGAATTCATCCTTAGGATATACCGTATTCAGATTGGGGAAGTCGATACAGATTCAGATTTTTCTATTCTTCTTGACGACTGGTACTATATTAGCTACCCAGTCCGGGTGCTACTCCTCGCAGATGAAACCACTAGCTATAAGCTTATTTACTTCTGCTTCGATGGAGTTCATGATGTCTGGACAGAACCGTCGTTGCTGTTGTTTGACTGGTTTTGCATCCGGATAAATATTGAGCTTATGAAGTGCAATCTCGGGGTTTAGCCTTGGCATGTCTTCATAGCTCCAAGCGAAAACATCGATATACTCTCTGACGAGTTGCAACAACGACTCCCGCTCGCCGTCCGTCAGGCTTTTACTCACGAAGATTGGCTTTGAAGAGGATTCGTCACCGAGGTCAACTTGCATGACTTCGTCTTCAGTGGGAGAGTCTCGTTGTTCAAAGTGCTTCGACCATTGTGCATCAAGTTGTTGGGCCCATGGTTCCAATTCAAGCGGTTTAAGTAGATCTTTGTCGTCCTCTTCAATGTCAGCGGATGCCATGTTGACAGATAATATCTGCCTAAATATATCCACAATGCTATCATCGGAATCGTATGTAGGCGATTCGGATGAGTAAGAATGCCACCCGTATTTTTCATCGAAGCTCTCGAGCATTGTTGCTGGTGTAACATAACTGAGGCCGCGTCTGGACTTGCTGTAATAATCTCAAGGTTTTCCAGCCGGGGCTGACATCTGCAGAGGCGATCGCCGGCCGTTGCCATAATTCAGACCTGGAGTAGTCTCCATGTCGTACCCCTGCTTTTGCATGAAGTACTTGGCTTGGGGACTATACAGGTAGAGCGGCAATCTTCCAGCGTCGGGTTCGTGATCGAACTCTTGTGGCATGAAAGATTGAGGACCTTCTTTTTGGCCGAAGATGATCGTGTGATCCCCTTTTCTTCTGCCTAGGACTAAAAAGTAGCTACCTCTAATGGGAGTAAGTCGGTTTGCAGTATGGACGGTTGGCACCTGTGTGTGCAGGTTAATGTCTATACCATCCTCCATAGCATACATCAGACTAGGCTTATTATGTAAAGACCCGCTCCGCCCTAGCGGAACACCGATTCAAACGGCAAGTACAACGACTCAAACGAACCGTCGACCTAAAGAGTTGGCATCGACCTGATGAAGAATCGATGCAAGGCTTACATTGGCCCGTCAAAGATGAATCCAGACTTAGACTTTCAAAGGCGCGCTTGGAGTATCGCTCGGCCGATGCGAACATCGCTAAGGTGGGTGGCTCCGATGAACCCATCTTTGCTTAGCCTAGACACATAACAATACGGACACTATTGCTAAAATCGCTAGGCGATAACACCGTACATGCTAATAAATGACTCAACGCACCTAGCAAGGGAATAATCCCATCTTGTATGCTTGTATAGAATATAGAAAAGAACTTAGAAAATATGAGAACTCCAAGTTTGTGCTAAGGCACAAGTTTATATTTTGAGTTCCCTATGCGTTCAATAATAAAACAATGAATGGTTTATAAAAATAAAACGGAAGACTATCGACATAGTCGTTCCGAGTAGAGTATAGCAACATTTGAAGACTTTGGGACCGATGGGTCGCCAAGGCGACTCCCGCACGGGAAGTTGTAAAATGTATGAATGAATAAATGAACGAATAAGTGAATAAATGAATCAACGAATGAATGAATGAATATGTGAATGAATAAATGAACGAACGAACAAGTGAAGGAAAGAATGAATAAGATAAGAAATAAATGAATGGTTAGCGACAAGTATGACGGGGACGTGCAACGGGGCTCGCTACCCGCGTTGCACGGATACCGCCGCCAACCTGGTCGATAACGCATTATGGCTAAGGGTTAGCCTATGGCTCAGAGAAAGCCATTAAGTAAAATGACAAGATAATACGAAATGGTCGTAGACAATCCCATCGTATACGGGAGATAAGAAGAATAAGGGATTCCGCGGCACGATCAAAGGGAGAATCGTGGCCGGCCTAGGCGGGATCATGGCTTACGGGCTGTTTGGGTGGGGGCTCAGACACTCAAAGAGACGTAAGGCCGGGTATTTGAAAAGTCTATCAAGGTGTACCAGCCATCACGCTATGATAGGTGAGAATGCCACAGGGGTAGTTCAAAAGACTATCAAGGTGCACCCGCACACTATGATAGGTGAGAATGCCAAAGGGGTAGTTCAAAAGACTATCAAGGTATACCCGCACGCTATGATAGGTGAGAATACCAAAGGAGAATATGTCTAAAATAGCTTGTCATGCCAGCGACCAGTGCATATAGGTTAAGTGGACTTTGGTGGTGGTAATCTACGTGCAAGTCCTTGCATTGAAACAAAGTAGTCTAAGTTAACTGAATGAAGCGCCTTCTGAACAGGCTTGAATGTAACACACCAAACGATTGAGAGTACTTCGAGAAATTGAGTTCGAAAATACGTCTACATCGCGCTAGGACCTAAGGCAGGGACACGCCCTTGACATTGAAAGTTTATATAAATTATTGACTAACTTGGTTTGCTTTGGACAGGGAAGGCCGGACGGTAAGTATGGGTAAGTCGTGCATGTATTTCCATACAAATACTTGAATTTGGCAACACGGGATAGGTTATAAAATGTGCCATAAAACTGATCCTAAGGCACGATTAGAAAGACAATGAATGATAGGCGGTGCACAAAAGTAAATAGAACGTATTTGGTAACGATAGCATTATGGGCGAGCTAGCCTCCCCACCAGTGCATAACAATGTACTGATAACCCCATAGATTGCTTGCAGGAAGTAGGAGACGTCGTCGGGTGCGGAGCTTCCCTCGAATGTGCTAAGACGCGGAGCCAACTCTGGAGCCATGGAGCATTGCAAGGAGCTGAAGCACCATATACAGGACATAATGTATCGGAACATCGCCATGAACCATTCTATCTTGTAAGCCACTTGGCACGCCTTTTATATTTCAGAGAGAGAGAGAGCTTGAGCGATTTGTAATCTCGACCTAGCGCCGCTTGTAAACTTTTTGAATGTCAATAAAGAGTTTGAATTCGCTTCAATTTGTGTTCATTTACTTTCCGCTGCAAATGGGGACACTCTGTGCGACTCTGTGGCCTAGCTCAAATCGGCCGTTTCTGGACATAGCCTTACACGGGCGCAACCTAGGCCCGTGCGGCATCACGCCTTAGCGAGGACGATCGCTCCTAAGGGAGCGGGGCATGACATAATACACTCAAGATAGTTCAATGGCAACCTCTTATTGATAAAATAAGGAATTTTGCCTACAGGGATTACATCATCAGGAGAGGGACTATCCACCTGTGCAACAAGATACTTCATGAGTTCTGCCTCCTCTTCAGCTACCCAGTGCGTGACCGAAGGTTGGAAAGCTGTCTTGGGCAACTTGACCACCAAGGGTTCCGCTCGTGGCATTGGCTTGCCTGAGGGCCTCGGATCGACACTTGGTTGTTGGCTCATCTTGGAAGACGAATAACCATCGGCTCGACAGAGGACTTTGTATCTTCCGATTGCCTTTGACTGGATTTTGGTAATCGGATCTCCATCGGCGCCACAGAGGGCCTTGCATCTCCCGCTCGCCTTTGATTGGATTTCGGCAATCGGATCACCATCGACCCTACGACGGGGTTTGGGTCCTGGCTGGATCTCAGGAGTCGGATGACCATCGGTTCCAACTACACAGCTAGGGCGGACGAACCGGGCGCTTCTTTATACAAAGTTGCGACAAGGGGAGCTACTTTGCCAAGTTTACGGGACTGGAGATGGATCTTCAGAGGTTCCTCTGACCCTGTTACGGCTCCAGGTCGTCAGTTATGTGCTTCTTGGATTCTTCATATAGACAAGCCTCCGAAGAATAGTAAGACTCAACCCCTTTAAAGGGATCGATGTCGGCGAATTCCATCTTCACGAAACCATTCTTACTGACATACTGGAAGCACTGGTGGATTGTGGATGGCACGATCATATAGTCATGTATCCACGGATGCCCTAAGAGGATATTGTAGGACGTATCTACGTCTATGACGTAGCAGGTAACCTTCGTCTTCAGGTCGTCGATCTGACATTTCAATCGAATCTTTCCTAGGTAATAGCTCCTTTCCGAGTTGAAACCGCTAATGGCAGTGTTGGTTGCTGCTTGCCGGTGCATAGGGATGCCGAGGAGCTGAAGCAAGCTTTTCAGGATAATGCTTATTGACGAGCCAGGATCGATGTGCATCCGATCCACCTTGATGTCGCCTATGTATCAGTGTATTACAAGGGGCGATCATGCAAGTTGGTCTTGATCAACATGTCTTGTGGGGTGAATACGATGTTGGGCATTGCATCCATACAGTTTCTGCCCTGGAGATCTGCCGACGAGTCTTCCCCTGTAGGCTTGATGTCACGCCCCGATTCCGTAGAATCGATAGTCGTCCCCCGGGCGTGATGCCCTGCGAACCTAAGTTGCGATCGCACAAGGCATAGTCATAAGGTTATCCGAAACACAACATCAAGTTAGAGAACGCAGAGAAATTGAATGACACATTTGAAATAGAAATAGACTTTTTCATTGATGATAATAAAACTTTACATAGACTTTTTTACAATCATTGCCGCACGGGCTACAACATGACTCGACTTACAAAATGAACGCCGATAAGATTGTCATTCTATACATTACATCCCTTTTTACAAGCAAAAACCATTACACATTTCCACCTGCTATCGAGGAAAGTCGAGTCGCCATTCTTTTCTTTTGGACTGAATGCGGGTCTTCTTCAAAAGGAATCCAGAAACAAGCCTTTATACGCGGACGAGGCTTCAAAAGGGTTTACGTCGCCTTGAGTTTCAAGTGGCACGCCCTTCGTGGTTCGGGGTACCTGCGTGGAGAGCGAGGATCAGTACATTACACTTTGTACTGGTGCGTGGCTATTTAAGTTCCAAGCTCTCATTTGGTTGAATAGTTTATATGACTTAGAGTATGAATGTTTCTAACCATCCTAATGAATTTCAAACAAGCATATGACAAGCATAATAAAATTTACGTTGAAACTTAACGGCGGCCCGCGCCGCACCTTGTGAAACTTACCAAGTTCTTCCCTGTCAATTGTTATCATTTCCATACCAAGTGAAATATTTCGTGCGTTGGTCACTGACTCCCAGAGCCATCGTGGACTCCTTTAGCTTTTATTAGACGAGGCCCTTTCAGCGCGAGTAGCGAGTCCCGCTGGAAGTCCTTGCCTAACATTGTGCCCAGCACAGCTTATGAGATGTTTCCTTCTTGGCCGCAACGGTCCCGTGGCCCCGGGTTGCCGTGCGTGGAAACTTTACCTTGTCGACAAGTTGTCCATGACCGTGCAAAGACCATTTTTCTTCTTTTAGTTATTAAGATATAGCCTACATTCTCTTTAAAAACTCAATCATTTTACCGTGCCCTTGCCCTTGCATTTAATCTTTAATCCACAACAACACTATCGATTTACCTAAGAAGGGGTCGAGAAGAGAAGGGTCAGCCACTCACCTTGAGTTTACTTCGGCGAGAGAACTTGTTGGTCGCACTAGACGTCGCCTACGCGATTACCTAAAATCGCACAGGCAACCGATTAGAACACTGCATTATTCAAGGTATTCGATAGGAAATGCGAGTTCGAAATGCAAGCCATGAAAACCATCGAAAACATTCACAAAAATGCCTTCAGAAAACAAAGCCAAAACCAACACAAGCGGCATGAAAAGCAGAGCAACGGGAGGTCTCTCTCGACTCAACCGCAGAGTCAGTCCTCGAGGCACAACCCGCTGAATATGGGATTTGGTTCCGAATAAGACATTCCATAACGAGGAATGGATCTTAATTCAACCGTTCCCGTTCGATCGACTCGGTCGATCCCGACCTATCTGTCCCGACCGAATCGATAGCGACAGTGTTCCTTTCTCGCGCACCCCATGGACAGAGTACGGGGCACGATGTAGGGACGGGGCACTACACCATAACCAACTAAGAAAAATTTTCGTCCTCGAAACTTAAGAATAGAACCTACCTCTACGAGAACAATGAAGGGAACTTCTCCTTCATTTCTGACTCAAGCTCCCACGTCGACTCCTCGACCGAATGGTTTTTTCAGAGGACGCGGACTAGAGGAATAGCACGATTGCGGAGAAGTTTATCCTTGCGCTCCAAGATTTGCACCAACTCTTCGACATATGACAAGTCCGCCTTCAGGTCCATCTTACCCAAATCTACCATATGTCCCGGATCGTACACGTACTTCCGCAATTGTGAGACGTGGAAGACATCATGTACCTCTGACAATGCAGGCGGCAAGGCGAGTTGGTAAGCTACCGGGGCGACTCACTTCAATATTTCGAACGGGCCAACAAATCTTGGGCTCAACATTTCTTTCGCACCGAACCGGGAAACTCCACGCATAGGCATCATATTCAGGAATACATGGTCGTCTTTCGAGAACTCGAGGGGGCGTCGGTGCGTGTCGGCATAGCTTTTCTGCCGGCTTTGTGCTATCATCAATCTCTCTCGTATCAACTTGACCTTCTACACAGTCTGCTCCACCAGCTCCGGACCATGTATCTGCTGTTTTCCGACTTCATCCAGCAAATGGGCGATCTGCACTTTCGACCGTACAAAGCTTCATACGGTGCCATTTGGATGCTGGACTGATAGTTGTTGTTGTATGCAAACTCGGCCAGCGGTAGATGGACGTCCCAACTTGACTTCAAGTCGATCGCACAGAGTCGTAACATGTCTTCGAGAATTTGGTTCACCCGCTCTGTTTGGCCGTCAGTCTGAGGATGATAAGCTAAGCTGAACTTCAACTTGGTCCCCAGTGCTGAATGAAGACTACTCCAGAAGCGTGCTACGAACCGTCCATCCCGATCCGAGACGATAGATACTGGGACCCCGTGCAGCCGAACTACTTTATCAAGGTATATCTGAGCAAGGCGGTCAACGCTCCAAGTAACATTGATGGCAATAAAGTGCGCTGACTTGGTTAGTCGATCGACGATGACCAGATGACGTCGTTTCCCCGCAGCATCCTCGGCAAACCAACAACGAAGTCCACAGTAATATGATCCCATTTCCACTCTGGAATGGCGAGGTTCTGCATCTCCCCGCCCGGTCGCTGGTGCTCGGCTTTGACTTGCTGACAGGCCATACATTTTGACACAAAGAGCGCTACGTCCCTCTTCATGTCGTGCCACCAAAAGACAATACGGAGGTCCTTATACATCTTGGTGCTGCCAGGATGCAAGAAATATTTTGTATAGTGCGCCTCCATCATTATCTTCTTTCTAAGTTCTAGGTCGTCCGGTACGCATAGCCGTCCTTCACGCGCAACACTCCCGACTCGTCCTCTGCAAAGTCGGACGCTTTCCCTGTCGATATCAGCTTCCGCATCTTCTCCAGGTATGGGTCATCCTTCTGTGCAGACTTGATCCTCTCCAGTAGGCTTGGTTCCATCCGCAGTTGTGCAAGTTTTACGTCTCTGAAATGAACTCAGAGTTCGATGCCCATTCCTTCCAAGTCGCGCAGTGTAACGCCCCAGAACCAGAATACTGGAGAGCAGGGGCGTACATAGCCAGCTACGTATATTGAAATGGAATTCACCTCGCTATACGGTCACGGCTGTCTAGATACGAGGGTTTACTACAAGCCAACGGTCTCTTAAGGTCAAGCCTATTGTTTCAATCTCAAACAAGTAATGTAGTTACAAGATGTTAGACCACCAAATATACAATAAAAGGCGTCCCAAATATTACATATTCAGCTGATCATGAAGCTAGTCATACAAAATGTGAAGACTAGCAAGAGTTCAGTCATACATGATCAACCCTAGGATTTGTTAATCATGTTTACAGCCCGTAGGCAGACAGTAAGTAAATATACATCGAGCTAACAGGTGCTCGTCGGCTAAATGACTCAAAAGAGTAATTTTACAATGTAGTGAGCAAAACAAAATGAAAAACCCACTCGTAGCCCGGGTTCCTTCTACTCGCCACCATTGGGCTGGAGGTTCGGTAGATCCTCAGGTGCTGCTCCAAAATCTGGCCACACAAAACCAGCTGGGTCAAACCCCAGAAAGAGCAAGTGCCACAAGGAGGCCACGAAATAAGAACAAAAGCCAACATATCAGAACATAAGGAATAGAAGAAAAGTACAAGTAATAAAGCGTACAACAGGACAATAAACGACTAGAACGTGGAACCATTCCGGGAACCAGGTTACAACCCTTAAACCAAATAAGGACCGGGGTTGTAACCCTTCGCCTGAATAGCACTTGTCTCTACCCAGGTACGGGGACTAGGCGAGACTTAAACAAGGCTGGACAACATCCATTCACAAGCGGCCAAGCAAATACTACGGCTTACTACTTAACTAACTAGGGTTATCACAAGCCTAATTACTAGCAAGATGCAAATGAGGAATTCCCAGTCCCAAGCCCTGCAGACTATCCAGTTATCCTTCCGCGCGTTGAGAGTATGGTTGGGTACATCGCCCAGGAGACGATATGCCCTTAGGTGACTTAGAGGGTGCAACACATGACAGTGTGCTGGAATGTGCCCTACTCGTCGGCAGGCTACAAGTCCATTAAAGCGCCCAGATAACGAGATTGCCTGTGACTGGAAATTCTCCATGAACTATAATTTGATCTAGTCGTTAGCCTAATCCATATTAAGTGCGAATCCCTGACCGTGGTAACTAGGGAGTCACGTCCTTGACATAATGCAAGACAAGTGGATTGCACGAAGCAACAAGAATGAATACCCATGGAGTTAGCGTTGGTTATATGAGTCAAGCTAGCCATCGCAACAGCCTCAAGTCAAGTCAAGTTATAAGTCAGGAGTGCGCCACCACGGCCACTATCAAGTTATCCAGTACAAAGATTAATTAAGAATCACAGGTCACAAGTTAAGAGTGCACCCCATCGGGTCACTGCTAAGAAGATCAGAAAGTACTAGGATCATAAATCACAGAAATCACAAAAATCGTACCAGTCATAAGCAAAACACCGAAAACCGTGCCAGGTCGTGTTGGGTCAAGACAGTCGTGTTGTGTGAAACAAGATCTCAAAACTCCAATCCACAAAAGAGAAGCCAAGTCCAAGGAAATAAAACCAAACCATCATGGGCAAGTAGGTTGCGCAGGGGGTCGGGTTGTGCTAGGGTCGACTTGTGCTGGGTCAAGCTGCGCTGAGAGCGGGTGAGCTGCGCTAGGGTTGGGTTGCGCTAGAGCCAAGCCGCGCTGGGAGTGAGATGCGCTAGGGACGAGTTGCGCTGAGAGCGAGCTGCGCAGGGGATGAGCCGCTCTAGGATTGGGTTGCGCTGGAGCCAAGCCGCGCTGGGAGTGAGCTGCGCAGGATTGGGTTACGCTGGAAAAGAGGCGCGGTTCGCCAAGGAGCACCAAGCGCGAGTCAGCCCAGCGCTAAAGAGCGCTGGCCGAGGAAGGGTGCGCAGTTCAGCCTTGCGCTAAAGAGCGCTGGCCGAGGATCATCTTCTCCAACAGGCTGAGAAGAGAACCCAAGAACACCAAGATTCTAAATCTCATAACTTAGCCAAATCAAAACAAAATTTAGATTTTCAAAGTTCTATCTTGTGTAAAATTGAATTCTCTTCCACATGGAAACCTCAAAATAAGCAAAAATCAATGTTTAATAGATCAAAACCAAGAAAATTCGAAAATGGTTAAAACTTAGATCTAGAAAAATGGAGACTCCAAATCACAAAATGCCAAGTTCTAATATGATTCACCATGGCCTAATCTAACTAATGGACCAATAAAATAGGGTTCCTATTTGGTGGCAAGGTGCACTTGCCTATGGAGGTTGGGTGTTGTGTGGAGGAAGGAAGAAGAAGATAGAAAAATTAATGGAAGAGTAATAAGGAGAGAGAAAGTTAGGTGGGATTTTAATGAGGGATGGTGTGTTGTGTTGAGGGTGGAGGTTAGCTAAGGTAGTCCAATGCAAACCAAACCAAACCCTTCTCCACAAGAATAAAACCATGGCAGGTCCAAAACCCCAATTTATGAGAAAACTAATAACCGCAAGTCGAGCCAAAATACAATTGTAGGCCAGAATCCGAGAAAATAAAATACAAGTCTGAAATACAAATAAGCCTAATTAAAATACGTATTTCGAAATGCGGGCATTACAACTCTACCCAACTTAAAAGAATTCTATCCTCGAAATTTAAATCAAGATGCTTAGAGATGTAAGAGCCAGCTATACTATCCACAACTAAGCTACACTAAGCAAACAATCAAACAATCACACATGCAAGCAAGGGATGGAATGCATAAGGCATAAGGAAGACATTATACCTTACAAGTCAAACAGGTCGGGATATCGCGATCGGATGTCGTCCTCACGCTCCCACGTTGACTCACCTAGAGAGTGATGACCCCAAGCAACACGGACTAAACTAATAGTCTTGTTCTTGAGTATCTTTTCTCTCCGGTCCAATATAGACACGGCCCTCTCCTCATACGAAAGGTTGG